>PVHP010006848.1:0-58837 GCA_004024765.1 Zapus hudsonius | reverse complement strand
CACCATTAGTGTGTATCAAAATTACGTGGAAGGCTTGGTAGAGTTCTGTGTGCTAGGCATTACACCAGAGTCTGTGGGCTGAGGCCCGAAACTTTCTCACCTCCTTTGGAGACAGGGTCATGTGGTCTCTGCTGTACCTGAGGATGGCTTTGAACTCTTGGTTTTCCTACCTTTGCCTTTGAGTCCTGAAATTACAAGTCTGTGCCTGATGGATTTGCATTTTAAGAAGTTCCAGAAGAAGTGGTGATGTTACTGCTAGTCTGGTGACTGCATTTTGCCCCTTGTGTGTGGTTCCATGGGATGAAAATTCTTAGGTTTTTTTTTTAAGTATTGTAAAATTACTACATTATTTTCTAACATAAAAATGATGCTATTGAAAAGCCTAACTCTGTTTCATAAAGCACTTGGCATTTTGGAAATTATTTTACTAGCTTTTTCCTTAGGGTGGTCATTCTGGGTTGATCTTTTCTGGTGTATGATTTTTATAAAAAATATATACAATGTCACATGATTTAAAAATTTTTTCATTTATTTATTTATTGGTTTGCCTTCCTCTTCAGCTTTATATCTTGAGAGCACTTAGATTACTTTGGTTTATCTACTATTTTTAATCTTAATTATCTTTTTCTTTTCTTTTTGGTTTTGATAATTTTTCTTTTCATTTTCTTCTTATATTGTCTGTAGAAGTTATTCAGTTTTATGTTCTTTCTAGTCTATCTTTTATTTCTGAGATGCTTTTTTTTCCTTTTTACTCTAATTTTCTGAATTTCACTAGTACATTTCTGAGGTTTCAATTTAAAGAGAAAAAAGTTCAAGTTGTTTTCCAGGTGTGGCAGTGCACACCTGTTGGACTGTAGGACTGAGGAGGCTGAGGCAGAGGTCTGCCATGACTTCAAGCAAGCCTAAGTCACAGAGCAAGCAGGCCAGCCAGCTAGGATTATACAGTGAGAACCTATCTCAAAGAAAAAACAGATGCACATGCACACACATATATATACACACACATAAAACACCTAAACCAACTTGTGTTTGTAGTAATTTTTAAAAAATATTTTATTTATTCATTTTCAAGCAGAAAGATGAGAGAGAGAGAGAGAGAGAGAGAGAGAGAGAGAGAGAGAGAGAGAGAGAGCGCAAGAGCACACTGGGGCCACCACCTTATGGGTCTGGCATATGTGGGTACTAGGGAATTAAACCCAGGGCCTTAGGTCCTGGGGGCAAGTGCCTTAATCGTTGAGCCATCTCTCTGGCCCTGTAGTGATTTTTTTAAAATGTGTCTTGACATCTTAAGTTTGGGTTTCTATAAGTTCTATGGGCCTGTGTATCTGACATCATCCTATTATCTATGGAGATGTTATTCTGCATATTTTCTCTTTCCTTACAATACCCTTAGCTAAGAATTGGCCTTGATCTTTTTCTGTTACTCATTTTTAAGGAAATTCTTTTTCTCAACTTTGAGAAGAGAAGCATATTCAAAATAGCTTTTCTAACTTCCCAGTTCTGGTAGTGTCATTTGCTGGTGATTTAAGGTATTCCTTATCAACAATGAAGTTCACTCATTCTAAGCATAGAGTTTGAATTGTGATTGTGGAAAATTGCACAACTTCCTTTGGAGTCGAAGGATGGAACAATACTTTTACCCCAATAAATTCCTTCAGTTTCTTTGAAGTTGGCACTAAGCAATTACTATATTCTGTTCATTTTTCCTTTTCTAGGTCTTGCATGCATATATGTACTCTTACAGTACATAGTCATTTTGGTTTTATGCCTTTTACTTGCATGATGTTGGAGGGACCCATTCACTTGCTGCAGGTTATCAACTACTCAGAAATGCTGTGGCTCACTGTCTTCTGTCTCCTTTCTTCACCCCTTTTACTCTGTTGCCCTGATCTATTCACTTTGGCTTCTGTTCAGGGGGCCTCTTCAGTGTGAGCCTTTTATCTCAAAAGAGTGATTTGCACAGTTTTGTGAGTTCATTGGGCCTAGAAGTTTCTAGACCCTTCACACATACTTTGAGTTCCTCATTATTAATCAGGGGTAAAACTCCCACTCCCAGTTTCAGCTACTCATGATATCTTGCTACACTTTTTAGTAAACATGTTTGTTATTTTGTAGAGTATTGTTGGATTCCCTGTTTCTTCCCCCATGGATATGGATAACGTGCATCTTATTGTCAGTTTTTCCCCATAGACTTGCATTGGTGATTCTGAAGGAAGTCTTGAGATGTGGTTATATTGTCCATGTTATCTGTGGGTTTTGGTCTGGCCATTAGTTCTCTTGTTTTTTTTATGGCAGTATTTGAGGAGATGTAAAAACTGTATGTTTTTAAATAAAAATTATTGTCTTAAGTGCTCACCTTGGCATACATATATTAAAATTGGAATGATACAGAGAGGATTCATATGGCCCTTGTTCAAGGATGATATGCAAAGTCTTGAAGTGTTCAAATTTTCAAAATGGCACCTCATATATAAAGGCAGGAATATCAGAATAGCCTTGGACCTTTCATCAGCTACCCTAAAAACAAGAACAGAATGGAATGATAGCATCTAAGCCCTGAAAGTAAATAACTACCAACCAAGAATGCTATAACAAAATATCTTTCAAAATTGATGGAGAAATAAGGATATTGTAAGACAAACAAAACTAAGGGCAGTTGGGGCTGGAGAGATGGCTCAACATTTGAAAGTACTTGTTTGCAGGGCCTGACAGCCAAGGTTTGATTCTCTGGTGCCCATTAAGAGCAGGATGCACAGGTGGCACACAGGTCTGCCGTTTGTTTGCAGTAGCAGGAGGCTCTGGCGCACCAATCAAGAGTGGCACACTCACTCTTTGTCTGCTTCTTCCTGTCTCGAATAAATAAATAAATGAATAAATAAATAAAATTAAAATAAAACACGAAGGATAATTCATGTCAACCAAAATTATATTTTTAAAACTATTTTAAGTAAAACCCCATAGTAATGGCATTTTTATTAAGAATAGTAGTAAAATTATAAATATCTCGTGAATTTATAGAATATGTCCATTTCTACTGAGGAGGATGAAAATGTGTCATGTCTGTACCTTTGATGTATGTCTGTCACATTATTGTTTATTGCTTTCGATTGTAAACTAAGAAGGGAAACCTGATTGATGGACACCATATGCCCACATGTTGTAAGGTATTAAAGCATATAAAATTAAAGCATATAAAATAAGATTCTGAAAGTGCAAGATGAATATTCTTGAGGAGAGCTACGTGCAGGCTACAGCTGTAGCTAATGTTTTATTATTTTTAAATAAAAATGTGTGAAATTAATCTGTAACAAATTGTTAGCACTAGGTGAATATCAAGCAATGAGGAGATGGTTGAATAAATTCTAGCATTTAGAATTTCATTTTTCTCAAGCACTGATTAGACTCCCACTGTGCCTCTGGACCACATTTTCATTATACATTTATGTATCTTAGTTTATAATCTCCATAAGTCTGTATACATAGGAGGGCAGATGTGGACAGAGCCTATAAAGACATCTGTAAGCAAAAGAGAACCTGAGGAACGGAGGGAGGAAGAGTCTGGAATGGGTTGGGGAAGGATTTAGAGGAGGTTTGGAATCAACAAAAACAAATTTATTTGAAAATCCCAGAATGAGTAATACCTAAATCTCTGTATGCCAACTAATTTTTTTAATTAAAAAATTGGAACAATTTACATTCCATGAAATCATTTCTAGCTATTTAAACGAATGAGCTATAGACTCATTTTTAAGAATTGTTACTTAGCAAGGAAAACAAGATGTAGAAAATTAGATATAAAGTCATCTCATTTTTTATAATACAAAAGGCCAAGAAGCAATGAAAAATATAACTATGATTATGCTCATGTGCAATCAGATGAACAGGAAAACATGTGAAAAGATACATTCTAGGCTGAAGAGTAACAGCCATTGTTGGGTAAGATGAGAAGCAAAGAAGAGAAGGAAGGTGAAGTCAAGAAGAACAGAAAATGCAGGCTGGGGCTACAGCTCAGTGTGAAAGCACTTGCCTCATATTTGTGAGGTCCTGGGTTCAGTCTCCAGTACCATGAAAATACAAAAGAAAAAGAAAAGAAAAGAAAATGAAGAAAAACAGAAACTGAAAATGTTCTGTCCAGCATGTATGATACGATTTTATTTATACATTTATGTCAACTTTCATTAATTTTATTTATTATTATTTTTTTTGAGGTAGGGTCTCGTTCTAGCCCAGACTGACCTGTCACTATGTAGTCTCAGGGTGGCCTTGAACTCATGGTGATCCTCCTACCCCTGCCTCCCAGAGTGCTGGGATTAAAAGCGTGAGCTACCGTGCCCGGCTCATTTATATTTTTAAAAGCATATCTAGCCATTTTATTTAAAGTGTGAGGACTGACTTGAAGGGAGTTTATTACGTTTGACTGAAGGCTGTTGTTATAAACTAGATTTAGCAAAAAGCCAGTGAGGCCAAGATTCCCCTCAAAGAATTAATTCCTCAATGTTTTATTCTGTTGTAAGAAGTTCTAAACAATAATGTCATCTAATTAAATGCTCTTTGGTTTTTCTCCCTTAATATTTATAATTCAGTTTACTCTAACTTCAATGAGATCTTCTTAATAATAATCACATTGTGCAAGAGGATATAAAAATGCCATTAGGTAAAAGTAAATTACTACTTTTATAATTATATGATATTTCATGAGATGAGAGACTTTTTTAAGAAAAATGTAGGTCTTATTCTCACTTTGTTTTTCACATGAGGGACATAATGAATGAGTCCTTTTTTTTTTTTTTTTTTTTTTTTGCTGTTGTTCAATACTGAGTCCTTAATGCAGGTGACTCAAAATAGATAAGTAATTGCTTGGAATTGTCATCTTCTCTTTTCAGTGTGCGGGATGACAGAATTCGAGTGGAAAGAATGGATAACACTTACTTTGAATATAGCCATGCCTTCCAGGCAGTTACAGACTTTTATGCCAAAGATATAGTTGACATCAAAGGTAAGCATTTTATGTCAGCCATATGTCATCAAATTGTCCTGATGAGATGTGGATGCAGGTATGAGTATGACTTTCCATTTAATGACAAGTAGACAGTGACAGCATGCTGTCCTTGGGCTCCTCTGGAACCTCACTGCAGCTGGATGGTGGTACCTGCCTGTTGATCCAAGGCTCAGGAGGCTGAATGGGAGGAGCTTGGGTTCTAGGCTAGCTCAAGCAAGGCTAGTGGGCAAGATGGCATTTCAACAGAACAGAACTACAGCCAACAACAAACTCAATGCCAACAACAAAACACCACTAAAATGTCTTCCTCTTTAGTTGTAACTATTTGGCCAACCGCTGGTGTAGACAGCTTGATTTGAGTGAAAGGAGTCACTGACCATGTTTTCTTTTTCCTTATCTGTAATAACGGCCCATTGATATCTTACAGTTTTATATCCTATGTCATAAGCGTTTTAAAAGGTTGGTTACTAGAATTTAAATACCAGAACATTGAGCACAGGACCTAAATATGTTAGATAACCATAATTTGTTTAACACACATTTTCTCTTTCTTGTGTTTATCTGCCTGTCTACTCTATGAGGTCTTCCTTTTCATGAACTGGAAGGTGAATAGACATACCTGCTTCCGCTTAATCCTCATCAGGCTCACAGGGAGGAAGTTTGTCCTTGCCACCTCACCGTAAAGTTTTCATAGCCATCCCTTACCTGTAGACCCCACTTCAGCCTCAGTGTCTCATCCCTTCACCTAGGCGTCAGTGTCTGGTTAGCATATCCCCTTTAACTTCATGATGTTTTGTCCAAAATTAGCCAATGTCTGAGACTGTATCCTATTTATGATACAGGTGTGACATAGCACCAAGGAGTCATCTCAGACTCAATTAAACACAAGACTACATCCAAGGCACCATCCATAATTCATTCTGGGCCTCAGTAGGGCCTGTGTTCCTCCTGATGTGACTTGTGACCACATCAGCCTTTACAGCAGACCCTGGCACCATGGAGCTCACCTTCTCTCCTTCCCCAGGGGCAGCTTATTTGAGAAGGAAAAATGTTCGTTCGGTACATATGAGTTGCTCTGGCTTAGAAGTTCCATGGCTTTCAGGAATATTTTATGAGAGTCTCTGCAAAGAACATGCCAGGTTATAAGTGTCCACACACTTAGGGAGGACCAGCCCTCTGAACTGAGTCGTCATCATCCTCCCCCAGCCGGATGTAACTTAAAGACTTCAAGTGATTCTCACCAGAGGCAGTGCTACCTCATCACATGTTGACACTCCATTTTTGTAAGATTTCCAAGGGAAAAAAAACCTACAAAGTTTCAATCAGTTCTCAGTAGATGGAGAAAGGCTATTGTTAGGCTTTTATTTATATACTGGCTCTATAAATAGCTTTCCTTAAAGTTAATAAGGTATTTTGCCCTTGATATATAGAGAGCATTTTGTGATGCCTTTTAATTTCTAAATGTTATAAATGCTTTTAACAAAAAGTCAAGCAACACAGTTTTATATAAAGCAATAGGAAGTTCCTGACTTCACACTTGCCTTCTGTCGTTGCCATTTGTCTTCTGAGGAGGAATCATTTACGACTTGGCATATGTCCTTAGCATTGTGTTTTTAAACACCTAAGTGTACACATACACAGAAACATGCATAGTATGTAAGAGGTCATGAAGACTAAGCAGAAAATAAGACAGAGAGGAGGGTTGAACTTTTAAATGGATACCAATGGAATGCCTTGCTGAGATGGCCCTTAAATGAAGATACCGAAGAGAGAAGGAATTAAGAGGAAAGTTACGTAGACACATAGGGGAACAGCATTCAGGCAGAAGCACAGTGGGAGTTACTGGTGGTGTTAAGGAATTGCAGGACTCTGCACACTGGACTAGAGCCACTAGAGGAAGATTAGGAGGTGATTTAGCAAAAGGGGAGAGAGAGAACACAGGTCACAGAGAGCCTTGTCCATCCTGGCTAAGGACTTGGATTTCTGTTGTTGGTGAGTTAGGGGATGTATGATTTTTGAGTGAAGTAGTCCAATGATGAGATATTCATGTGACCAAGAATTCCTCTTGATTGTTTAAGAGCACCCAAGAGGGTGCAAAGGTGAAGTGGGAAGGCCAGTGGAAAGCTGTTACAGTGTTCACAGGCAGCCATAAGAATGATTGTGTACTCTTCCACCAACACCCAGAGCAATGTGATACGAACAGTTTGACATGTTAATGAAAATGAATTCATTATATAATTGTTATCATATATAGTGTATGATATGCAACAATGTATAATGAATAACATTGTTTTTATAATATATTGTATTAACATTATTTAATGATATATAATGTACAACTTACTCTTATATAATTATATAAGTGCCATTAATGTTATATAATATAGGTATCTAATATTTAATGAATATTATTAATAGATAAATAATAACACCATCCAAATGTATATAAAGTGTTCATTTTTGTAGGTACATAATAATTTGAATTTATCAAAGTTTATTGAGCCTGTGGATATTTAGTTAGGCTATAGTTTTTTTTTTTTTTTTGCCTGCAAAAGATTGGCCAACTTACCTTATTGTATATGCATCCTTGATAGTTTGTTTGGGATATTTATGGTGAAAGTAGATGTGCATTGTTTTTGCACTTTTATTTTTTAAAAAGGAATCATTCCATTATCAACAAATGCCCTCTTCCTTCAATGGCAGAGGCATTTGTGTAATCATACTTTTTTCTAAAGGACAAATTTAGGAAATGTTTTATTGTTTTAATTTAAAAAAGGAATTTCATTTAAAATTTGCTTTTCAATAATAGTATGCTGTTGAGTGTGTATATTTGTTTTTAGGCTCTCAGAGTTTGTCTGGTATCATTAATTTAAAGAAGCCTGTGATCTGCTCCTTGGCTGCCATAATAAGATATCTCAAAGAATTTAACCTGGAGAAGATGCTGTCTAAACCCGAGTAAGTGATGTCTCAAAAATTAAAAAGGAAAAACCAAGAAAGAGAGAGAGAGAGAGAGAGAGAGAGAAAGAGAGAGAGAGAGAGAGAGAGAGAGAGAGAGAGAGAGAGTCAGGAGAGTTATATTCAAAACACTTCATATATCAAATTTGCTAGGTGTTGTTCTCAGAAGTTTACCTGTTATTCCTAGAATATCCAGTAGGATATAATACAGTTGCTAAGAGAATAACAAAAATATTGATTACTTAGAGGTGCTGCTAAACTTCTGTCAAATTGTATTCATGATATTTATTTGACATTTTTTAAATTACAAAACTGTATTTTACTCATCAGATTAAGAACTAGCATTAAAAAAGGATTAATAAAAAGTTACCTTTTGATATTCTTGGTTTCAATTCTTATTTCTTAGGTTATAACATTGCAGATAAAGGGGCAGTTATTAATATGGATGGCTTTTCACAAGAGTAATTAATTTTGTAGATTTTAGATGTGTCAGCACTGATATTTGGTATCCTATATTAGCTGAGTAACCAGTGGAAACACGAAAGCAATGGGATCATTCTCTATGTTCCCCCTTTACCAGCTTCTCTTTGCCCCTGTGAAGAACTGATCTGAATATGGAAGCTTCTTCCTGTTCTGCAGAGGTGGCTGGGCAGATACAAGCTAGCTCAGTAAAATGGTGGAATCTGAAATGAGTAGCAGAAGAAATGGTGCTGGTTTGAGTCAAGGATACTGGGGAGAGTGGAAGAAGGGCACATTCTTTGGGAATCTTAATGTAACGTCTTTGATGTATATTCTCCTATGTGGTGTTTAATCTAGCAGATCGTCTCTTCTCTGGAAGCAGTTTTGTCTTATTTAAAAGCTTCCCAAGTGCCCACCAACAGGAAAGTGATTCATTGTGTTGTATCTGTGCGATGCAGTATAATAGACAAGGAGAATGAACTGCATACTCAACATGAAAATTTTTATTAACAGTATATTGAACCAAAAATTGAGCTGGTGATGGGCACAGTGCATACTGTTATATAAAGTTAGCAACATCCGGGATGGAACACACACGTATGTAGGGAAGCATCAAGACACGCGTGGTAGTGATGAGTTCAGGAGGGGTTTCTTGCAGTGCTGAGTGAATGGAAACCACACGGTGGAGTTCTAATTGATTTTTAAGTTAGAATGAGTAAGATGTTAATTTATACATGTATATTAGTTACATTTGTAACCATGACCAAAATACCTTAAAGAACAACTTAATTGAGGAAATCTTTAATTTGATTCATGCTTTCTGATATGTTAGCCCATCCTGGTCTGAAGGACATGGTGGAGACAATGGTTTACTTCATGGAGGCTAGGAGCAGAGAAAGGATATGGACAGGGGCCTGAGCAAGACAGAGCCACCAAGGATGTCCCCAGTGACCTGCTTTCTGTAAATATACTACCTCCTTCCTTTATCCACCTTCCTGTAATATCATCCTACGAACTCATGACAGTATTAGTCCATTTGTTAGGTCAGAGCTCTCGTGACAAAATGGTACTGGGGGTGTTTTCACGATCTCCTAAGTATTTCTCAGTCTAATCATGTTACAGCTGAGATTCACAGTCACTCATGATTAAGTATGCATGAAGCGTTGTCTATTTATTTATAAAATAGAAGCTTAGCATTATATCTCATCAGATTCCACTTTAAACTATAAAGATAGGCTTATCTAAAGAGATCCATCCCTATGGATGGTTACGTTGGACTGTCCATGATTGTGTTTGACTCAGAGAAAGTGCAACAAGCCACCTTGTTCAAAGCAACAAGTTTCTGAATTAAGCAGAGTCATTAACATTTTAATAAGAAAACTTTTTATTAAAAAAGTTATTTTCTGATACATTTAGATAAATTTGAGCCTTAAAGGTTATGTGCTGTCATATTTAGTTGGCAGTTAAGAATATCACTAAGTAAAAAAAAGAATATCACTAAATAATAAAATTAAATGTCTTTGTGTAATGAAGTGTAAAGAGTATAAAGTTACATTGAGGGCAGATATTTTGAAGAAATCGAGTGAGGTTGAGGTTTCTCCTTGTATATTTGGCAGAGGTAGTATGACATTTTCTGAGTGGTGACCTGGGAGGACCAGGGAACTAACTCTGCTAGTGACTTAGTGCGTATTTAGTTGTCTGTCTTCTGCGCAATTCCATAGAGCCAAAGATGAAAACATTCAGAGCTCCAGAGCGATAGGCCGTCCCTTTGTGTGTGTTCCCAGCACCTTGCAGATAGGAAGTAAAGATAGAATTAATGAGAAAGGGAAGAAATTCCTCATCATGTGTGACTGTGAGTCTCAGCAGCCAACATGATTAGACTGAGAACTGCTTAAGAGATTGTGAAGGCACTGCCAGAGACGAGCTCTGACCTAATGAATGCATTCCCCAAACACCTGCCTAAAGATGATGATAAAAATGATACTGTTTTGGAAATGTGAGTGAGAGGGCTTTATAGGTAGCAGCAGGTCATTTCACTCTGAAGGTAATACCAAAAGAGTAATTTGGTAGTTCTTACACTTTGGAAAAAGAAAGTAAGCTCATAGTGTGATTCCCTTGGGGGGGGGGGGGACAAGTATTTTCCTTATACAAAATTCAGTTGCATTGTTTCATAATCATATCTTAAGCTGCTGGACTTGAACTTTTACTTCAAGAGCTATGTTTTGAAAGAAAAAATAAACGTGAGTTGCTTTGTTTAGCAAATGCTTTCATAGAAGCAACTACAGGTATCATAAAGATCTTGATGTGCATTCATTGAAGTTTTTGTCTTTGTAATAGGATTGTAGGTGGTTCAGAAAATGCACCATTTGATGAATTGTTCTTAAACATAGGTAAAATGGAGTTTTGTTAAATAAGGAAATTTTTGAGGTTACAGAATTATTTTGAGAGTGTAAGTAGGTTTGTTCCAGAGCGAAATGGTGTAGTAGGACACACACAGCGTGGGTAATGCTCATTGCTATCGTTTGGATGTCCTTAACCACCCTGAGGTAAAGGTTTGGCCCTTTATCTGGGGTGATCCTGGGAGGTGGTAGAGTTTTGAAGCAGGAGGCCATCAGAGGTTTACCCTTGGAAAGAGATTGGGAGCCTGGCCTCTTCTGTCTTTCCTATTGAGCAGTTCCCTGTCATCATGTACTAGGGGCAGGTCCCAAGGTTGATTGACTATGTACTGAAACCTTTGAAACTGAACCAAACTAAACCTTTTCTCCTCATAATTTTATTATCTTGGTTATTTTGTCACAGCGAGATAAAATTGACTAACACAGTTATGACAGAATCTGATTCCTAAACATGTAAAATTTTAAAGTATTTGATTTTTTTTGTTGCTAGAAATGAATGTCATTTTGGATAGCTCTATTAATACTTGTTTGGTTAGAATTTCAGGTAAACTTTTGGATATTTTAGAAATGAATGAGAAAAACCTCAAGGGGAACTTGAAAAATTTTTTTGTTAGAAAATGCCACATAACAAAATTATAACATATAGTGAGTACTTTTTAATAGTGAATATAGATTTAATGTATTTTTTTTCTTTTTGGTTTTTCAAGGTAGAGTATCACTTCTAGCCCTGGTTGGCCTGCAATTCACTATGTAGACTCAGGGTGGCCTCAAACTCATGGCTATCCTCCTACCTCTGCCTCCCAAGTGCTGGGATTAAAGGCATCCGCCACCACACCTGGTTTAATATATGCTATTTTAATAACACTAATTACTACAGGCATGGATCCTCCTGAACATTCTAAAATCACAGACATCCCAATACAAACAGGAATTCTTTTGCCCCAGTACCAATATTCCCAAATCAGATACTTCACAAGAAACTACAATCGGTTTTTAAAATTAAGTCAGACAAAAATTTCCATCAAAGCCCAACCAAATGGAATACAGCAATATAGAAAGAGAATTATGCCCATTACTATGAGATTACTCAAGGAATATAGGTTCGAATTAAGGATACAGAAATCAATTAATGTAATATACTTTGTCAATAGAATAAAAGATTAAAAATTACACAGTCATCTTAGTAGACATGACTTTGGGTACAATGAAATGCAACACCCCTCAATGATTAAAACTCTGAAAAAGAACTTCCATGACCTGGGAAAAGACATCATTGCTGGGGCTGAGGAGAGACTGAGTAAGAGCGCATGCTTTGCAAAGACCTGAGTTTGCTCTCCAGCACCACGTATAAGCTGGGCATTGCTGCGCATGCATTGTAACTTAGCCCCATTGTGATGGAGAATGGAGGCTCCTTGGGGTTTGCTGATCAGGCAGTTTAGCTGAGAAACAGAAAGTTCCAGGGTCCATGAGAGACTGTCTCAAGGAAATAAGGAGGAAGGGTGATGGAGGAGAATGCCTGATGTCCTGTTCTGCACTTTGCATGCATGCTCGAAGGGTGCTCTCATTGGCACACACACCAGAAAAGGAAAAAGAAACCTCACTGGTAATATCTTACTTATTGGTGAAGGTCCGAGTGGTTTCCTGCTAAGATTAGGAATGTGATTGTGATAACATGTCTTCTCTTACCACATCTATTCAATTGTACTGGTTTTCTTAAACAAACAAACAAAAAATGAAGTAAAAGGCACAAGATTATTAGAGCGAATGCTAAGTTCACAAAATTGAAGGTTATGAAATAAATACCAAAACAATTGTGCTTATATGTACTGATAACAAATAATCTGAAAACAAATAAGAAAATAATTAGAATGCTTAGAAAACGTAGCAGCTACCTTCTTGTGGCTGGGATAAAACACCCAACAGAAGCAGCATATGGAAGGATCTAGTTAGGCTAACAGTCTCAAGGGGGAAGCTCCTTCATGCAGAAAAATCATGACAGAGCTGAGCATCCCATCAGCTGGGTGGGAGCAACAAGAGTGAGCTAGCTAGTGAGCACCCAGTCGGGTTGGACTAAGAAACCTCGAGGTCCACCCTCAGTGACTTCCTCCTCCACATGCTTCCTTTCCCCTGAACTGTACCAGCTGGGGATTGAGTATGAGGCTTAATCACAAACACAAGGACTTTAAAGCCAGTATTCTGAAAACTATAATCATGGAAAGAAATTGAAGAAGACTTAAATAAATAGAAAGTCATTCCATGCTCATGGATAAAAAGACTTAATATTGTTAAAGATATATATTCCCTAAATTGATCTATAAGTTCACTGCAGTTCCTATCAAAACTCAGAGTCTTGGGTGGCTTCCCTATAGATATTGACAAACCAAATAAAAAATTCATAAAAAAATTCAAGGGATTCGGAAAAAAAAGCGAACATAGAGAACTCATTTTCCTATTCTAAAACTTACTGCAAAGCAAGTAACCATGAGAGACTGTTACTGTCATGAAGACTAACAGGTGATTATGAGTCTGGAAATGTGTTATAGATTTGTGGCCATTTGTTTATGGGCAAGGGTCTTAAGACAATTCATTGGGAAAAGAGTACTCCCCCCCCCAACAGATGGTGCCAGAATAGCTAGATATCATTGCAAGTGAATGGAGTTGTACCATCTCTTTGTGTTATTTGTAAGTAACTCAGAATGGACTAGAGATGTCTCAGAAACTTTGGTGTAAATTCTTATGGTCGTGGATTGGACCATAGTGAAGGCTCAAGTGACAAGAAAAAATAGTATTGGGCTTTATCAAAATTAAAACTTTGATCTTTGTTTTGCACGTGCATGTTTGTGGGGTATGCACGCGTGTGCGTAGATGTGCACACCCCATCTGCACATGTGTGAAGGCAGCCAGAGGTCCTCCTTTATTTCCCATTCATGTGCTTCCTTGAGATGGAGTTTCTTGTTGAACTTGGAGCCACTGTTTTTAGTTAGACTGGCTGACCATCCAGACCCAGTCTCCAGTCTTGGCTTTCCACAGGACTGAGGTTACAGGCACGATGGCCACACTCAGCTTTTTATATGGGTGCTGGTGAATCTGTACCCTTGGGCCCTCATCTTTGCATATCAAGCCATCTCCTCAGCCCAAAACTTCTGTTCTTTAAAGATCATCACCATGAAAGTGAAAGAACACCTCATTGAATAGAAAGAAAAAATGCAATTAATATATCCAGAAGATATTTGTGTTTAGATATAAAGACCTTAACCAAATTAGTAGTAAAGATCAATAGATAAGCAACTCAATTAAAAATGGACAAAGGATCTATGTAGGCATTTCCCAGTGCACGTTTGTGTGTGCATGCACTTGTGGACATGTGTGCATCACACACTCACATATATACATAAAGATTCTCAATATCATTAGCCATCAGATATATTCCAATCCAAGTCCCAATGAGATACCACTTCCTAACTTTGAAAAAGCCTATGGAAAGAAAAGACAAGTATTGCGGAGGATGTGGACAAATGAGAATCCTCGTGAATTGCTCGTGGGAATGTAACATGATGCATCTACGTTGGAAAATGGTTGGTAGTACTCCCATGGTGTTCACTGTAGAATCCAGCAGTCAGTTCCATTGTACTTAAGACAAAACATGTCCACTGTGTGTAACAATGTTAGCAGCTCATTCATAAAAGTAAAACGTAGAAACAGGGGCTATGGATGTGACACAGTTGTAGAATGCTCACCTTACATACCTGAGGCCTAGGGTGTTTTTTTATATCAGTAATAATTATATGTCAATAATTAGATGCACTGTGTGAACGCATCTTGTGGTGGTATCCCCATTTCTCTCCTTGACCCCACCCCACTGGAGGCCCTCCTCCATGGGCATATTGGACCAGTCCATGGGATAGGGGGTTATGGATTGAAGGAGAAGGAACCAGTTTTTTTTTTCTTTGTGTGTTGAGGTAGAAAAATTATCCTTTGTATTTTTGTTGCTTCAAATATTAATGAAGCATTTCCCCATGTTACTTATGAGATTTCTGTTGAGATTCACACAGCATGCATTCTGGCCAGGCATTGTTTATGAGGTTCATTTCAAAGCAGATAAAATTTGGCATCTCCACAAGTATAAATAATTCAGAATTGTTTGAATATTTCAGACCAGCAATCTTATACGGTATACTGTTGAATACTCCAAGATGCTGACAGATAGAATTATTGGTTCAAAACATATAGAATTCCTCCTGGAAACAGGCAGTGGCATAAGAAATTTTGTGATTGGAAGGAAGATTCCAAGTCCAACCTTGGGAGTTCCATATTTTTGCTAGGTATAATACTTACCAGCCAAACATATAGGAAATTCCCAAAGCATCTTTAGAGTAGCTTGATAATTACTGCTCTGCAGGAATTGGTGTAGTTGAAGATCACCCAGTAGTTGATATCTTATTGAAGTTAGTGCAGATGTCAGTGTATAGAAACTCCTTACTATTGCATCCAATTTGAAATTCAGATTATTTTCTTCAGTTAGGGCAAAACAATGATTTAAACAACTCCATTACCAAACAAACAAAAAACTCATACACATAGTATATTAATACTTCTTTATAAAGGTCTAGGATTGTGAGCTAACCTAAGCTAATATGGTGGCTCACTTACTGATTTCTTTTTTAATATTGCAGATGTTGGAAGCCTTCACCCTCCAAGCTTCCTTCCTGGTACCCTCTATTCAAGGTAGTGTGTTGGTCCAAACCAAATTTTGCCCCATGGCAAGCAGGAAGTCAGAAATGCATATTAGATAGACTCTTCTCTATGAAATTCCAGTTTTTTGCCCTTTAGGTTTTCTGACAGCGCATCTTTTTAAATGTTTCCTTGAGGTATAGGTGACAGTAATGTATAGAAGCAGGGCTTCACTGTTAGCAGGTTCAGATAGTTGGTAGAAACTATCTCTCACCATCCATCAGACTTTGGGTTTAAAGATTATTATACATTGTTCACATGAGGCTGTGAAAACAGGGGTATTTCTGAATCATCTATGGATATACACTTACTGTTTTTCACCAGTAAGGAATTCTATCTTCATGTTGAGGGAGAAAGGTGGGTGACTGAGATGCTAGGCATGGGCTTCTTTCATAGTTCTTCTCATGCCAACTGCCTAATCCCCAGTGTGAAGGTACTGAAAGGTGGGTTTCATTTGGGACCCTTATAAAAGAGGCTTGTGGACCTATTCAAGGCACTGGCTATGAGAAACAGGCCCTCACAGACTCCAGATTTGTTGATTTCTTGATCTTGGACTTCTAGCCTTCAGAACTATGAGCAAGAAATTTTTGTTGTTTATTGATTTCCCAATCTAAGGTATTTTGCTCTAGTCATCTGTAATAGCTAGGAAAGCAACTAACCTGTTGACTAATCACCACTGGGATGCAGCTAGTTAAACCTAGCTATCAGGAACAGGGCGCATAAAGGCTTCATGTCTAAACATGGGAGTGTGGCAAGTTACCAACTCAGTCTTTGCTGTCAACCCTTCCAGCTTGGACCTTTGACTATGAATTTGTTTGCACATTTTTCAGCTGTAATATCCAATCACTGCCAAATTGTTTCTTCCTGTGAATAACCGTTTACACTTTGTTACTGGACCTGGCTGGATCAGAAACATTTCCAGGGCTTTATGACTCCAAACAACCAAGCATTGCAGGAAAGCAATGTACATTCATGCACATCTGTGTTCTGCTAGGCCTTGCAGGAGCTAGAAAGTGAATGAGATTTAAATAGAGAACCCTTGCCTTCAAGCATTTTTAGATCTATTAAGGAAGGTGGAAGTGCAACATGAACTGCTGTAATTCAAGAAAATTAACTGTTAGAAGACAGAAATAGCTTGGGAAACTGAATTTTTACTTACATTTCAGCCATGAGCAGAGCTATTAGGTTTATAGTACAAACTCCACTGTTTTCCTTCCACATGGTTTAATAATCTGCCATTACTTCTTAAAAATTATCTATCAAGAGCTGGGCATAGTGATAGATGCTTGTAATCATAGCCCTTGGGAAGCAGAAGCAGGAGGATCAGGATTTTGAGCTCAGCCTTGGCTACATAGTGAGACCTTGTACATGAAGACGCCGTGAACAGATAGGTCATTCTGTTCAGTAGTGTTGACAGAAATAACACTCTCGTGGGCTAATGAGAGAAATTGAGTTGTTACATAAGCAATACATTGATTAATACTTCTTCATATGATTGGGACTGTACAGATAAAAATATTATTTATTTTCAAGAAAGGAAAGATAGAAGAGAGATAGAATAGGCATGCCAGGGCTTCCAGCTGCTGCAAATGAACTCCAGATGTATGTGCAACTTTGTGCATCTGGGTTTATATGGTTACTAGGGAATCAAACCCAGGCCATTAGGCTTACAGGCAAGCCCCCTAACTGCTGAGCCATCTCTCCAGCCCAGTACAGATGGTTTTAATCATCTGCATTTCAGTTATCATTGTCAGTTTAAATTTTATTTACTTTTTTGAGTAGCTACAGGAACATAAGCATCATGCGAGTTCTTTAATAACTGAGCTTAAGGAAACAAGCTCTCTTTCTGTCTTATACTCTCCAAACATTGGCCATAGGACTGCGTGTTAGTTATAGAGTAAATAACATTTGTTGCCTGTGTGGGAATGTTTGTTGAGACAAGTTCATGCTAGAGAGGATCACAGTCATAGGTATCTTCACATTTTTTTTTGTAGCTCATGACATAGCTCTTCTTAAAGATACCAGCTCATGCTCTTCCTGTCATAAAAGTTAATGTTTGATTCTGTTCCTGGAGATATAAACAAAAATAAAACATTGCAACTGTTGCTTCCCTTGTGTGTGGCTGGTGTCTGAGCAGTGGCCCTTCAATGTTAGTCTATTTGACATCTTAGCTTCAGTGGATGGTAATAGCCCATGACTTCTGTCTTGTTCTTTGGGTTTGATTTTCTATCAAAAATGCTAATTTTTATCATAGCATTAATCGATTTTTTTCTAGCCTATATATATATATATTTTATTTATGTGCTTATATGTTGGCTCATTATATTTCATTCTTTTACAGGAATTTTAAACAGCTGTCAAGTGATATAGAATTTATGACAATTAATGGAACAACATTAAGGAACCTGGAAATCCTACAGAATCAGGTCAGGCCAACACAAAAGCTAGTCAATTCAAAATAGTATTGAAAAAAAATGGACTTAGGTAGTAGGGTGTTCTTAGGAGCACAAGTGTTAATAGTGTGTCTTTCCTCTCCTGGTTGCTCTGTCCGTCTGTCATGTATGTGTTACTTCATTGCAGTATTCATGTTTTAGAAAATCAAATACATGCTATACTATGTGGGCTTTTTTTTTTTTGATGGGGGAACTATAAGGCTGCCTTTTTAAATAATTGAAGCACATAGCTCAATTATATAGCAAATATTTTACTGGAAGGTGTTGTCTTTGATAGTTAATATGAAATGGATATTTGGGTGGATGTCGTCTCTGTGTACCTTTCATTTCTTGTTGAAATGTTCATACTCTTTGTTATTCAACACATAAGTCATGAAGAAGCGAGCCTTATTTCTAAATCTAACAAAACAATTATAAACCTTTTGAATATGTCATGGAGAATCTGAGCCATCTGGGTGAAATGATCCAAAGCTCTTCCAAAATATTTACTACTGTTGCAAATACTGAGCTTTATCTCCGGATTCTTGAAATTCATTTTTACCCAGTTTCTTCCTCTGCTGACCCACTCTAGCATACTCTAGCTGCTTTTGTTCAGTATTGTCTTGGTCTTGCCCTTCCACTGTGCAGAGGCCGAGTCTGTCTCACAGATACCTTTTAGCAGCTCTGCACACATGCTCATGACAGGAAAGCAGTAGCTGGAACAAGCATATTCCTTGGGTGGAGAAGAGCTCCCTGGCAGCGGCAGTGGGTGTAGACAGCCTGGCACCGCCATCTTTTCTTGGTCTCAGTTGTCTTCTACTGTATCCAGTTCCTAAGACAAAAGTCACCTGTCATCAAAATATGCTCTATTGACCTTTCCATGGTCAAAATGTAGGCCCTTCTAAAGAGTAGCGTTTTTTATCTTTACAGCTTAACTGCTGCCTCCCTTTCTTGGAGGTTTCTAAAATTTTTCGTAGCTGACCAAAAACTACACTGACTATCTCTTTTTCTGTATGCAAATATCAATATATTCTCTTGTGTAAATGTGTGTGTGTTCCTTCATCAGACATTAAATGAATTCATCATCTGAGCCACACATTATGCTAGGTATGTATAACGTTTAAAAGCAGGAAGCCTGGGAATGTGGATCGATGGCGGACCACTTGCCTGGGATGCAAAGTCCTAGGTTAAATCATGGGCCCGTCGAGCACATCAGAGTCAGTGGAGAACTAGGTATGTGAGCAACTTAGCCTAACTATATGTTGATAAAACTTGTTTTGTGGTCTTTTCAGACTGATATGAAGACAAAAGGAAGTTTACTTTGGGTTTTAGACCACACTAAAACTTCATTTGGGAGACGGAAATTAAAGAAGTGGGTGACCCAGCCATTGCGTAAATTAAGGTAAAAGGAGTTCTTTTTTTTTTTTGTTATATCTAGTCTAATATTATACAATTGTGAAATTAAAGGTGTTAGCCTTTAAAAAAATAAGGTTACCACCGAACATTGAATGTTTGTGTGCAGCCAGCCCTCTCGTTTCTGTACAATCCAAGACCCCACCCACAGCTAAGGTGGGTTTTCCCACCTCAGCTGACATAATCAAGATAATCCCTCAGGATTCCAGGTCCTGTCAAGTTGACAATCTATACAAACCATCACACCTATGTGTACAGGTTTCCCCTTCTTTCCCAAACAATCAACAATCAATGGGAACAATCAGCATTGTCCAGAGATAACAGGCTACCCAGTAAATAAGTCAGTGTGGTGCCAGGGAGGGGCAGGAGAAAGGGGAGAGAAACTACTGATTCCTTCTTTGAAAGTTCTGTGGACTAATTTAAAGGTGGGTGCTAAGAACTGCTGGCTGGGTGGAGTTCGTTCAGTGGTTCTGAGCACTGAGGAGCCATGATCAGAACTGACCTTGTAGAAAGAGGATGGCATCTCATGGCAGTGACGGTGAAGTTAGCATGTTCATGGAGAAGTGCCGAGGACATGAGCCGAAGGAACGACAGCTATACTGCTGAAATCCATCCTAAAACTAGGGTTGGCAGACTGGAAGCTCCTTCTGAAAGATGCTTGAGTCTAGTGCCTTCAATAGTGGTTTCCAAGTGTGTTTGCACATGAGCACATTCCGGGAGCTTGGGTGCTTGTGACCAACCCCAAAGCTTTATGTGATTGAATTGGTCAGCATTGTGGATGGAGAGGTGGAATTTTTAAAAGTTCTCCAGACAACTGATATGCAGATAAATATGGGAACTCTGACTCAGACCAGTGCCTAGTTCTTGACAGGCGCCCAATTGATGTTTGCTAAGTAACTGCTTTGATTTGTTGAGCTCTTACTATGTGTTAGCATTTCATACTCAAAGTCCTTCTTCACATTTCCTCAAAATGAAGTAACAGATCCTGCAAGCTTTAAAAACTTGTGTGGTGTCTCTCAGCTGACGGATGTCAGCTCAAAACCAGCAGCGATTCTTAGGTATCAGTTAGTGTTCCGATCCACTTGCACCCTTGTTGACCAGACGTTGGGTATGGTGATGGTGAGTGCTGTTGAGTGTCAGCTTTGCTCACTAAGTGAGCTGGTCCCCTGAAGCCTTAGGTTTCTTACCCTGAAATGGTAACACCCCTTCTCATAGGGTTGCTGTAAAGACCAAGCCAGAACAACAATCCTAACTACCATCTTTGGGCTCTTCCTCTTACAACAGGCATGTGGCTAGGGGCTTTATGTGCATTGTCATGGTCTGTTTTGAACCTCTCAGCAGCCTCACTATGTAGACACTGGAATAGATTCGTTAGTCTTAGTTGTCAGACACTGTTGATGGTGTTCACCAATCCAAGTGAGTGGGCCATTCTGGTGTCCTTTCTTAACCACAATCACCTTAAGACATGGGGAATTTGCAAGGTAAATTCTGAAAAGGGAAGTATCTCCTTTCATTTAATATGAAACAAAACCAGAAGACCTTGTGAAGGCAGTCAAGACAGCTTTCTGCATTTACTCCATGCCTAGGACCGTAGGGGTGTATTGTATGTAGCCATCCTCTAGCTCTCAGAGAAGCAGACCCACTAGCTGACTTTTCATACAGTTCAACAACTGTATTTCTAATTTTGTTGTGTGTGTGTATGTATGCAACTGGGATTAATTTGAGGTAAAATCAGAAAGCCATGCTGTCTGCTCTTTGGTTGCTACTTCATGTTGACCACTGATGCCTTTTCATTGACTTTACATACCAGCTGAACATGCACATCTTTTTCTTTGCCTTTTTAATTTGAAATCTTTTTAAAAATTTTATCCTCTTAATTCATGAATGCATTTTAAAAGAACTGCAGTTAAATCTCAATGATACTTGCCACCCATTGCAAACAAGTGCGTGGAGATTTCCTGCAGAGCAGCCAGGCCTGCTATGTGCTCATTACTGTTCTCTCTCTTCAAATACCCATGCCATGCTGAGCACCTCAGTGCTCCATCGAGGCCAGTGCTCTGCCTCTCACACTGAAGCCAAGCACTGGCCTAGGGCTGGTTTTTGTCTGTAGTGAGATCACAGAATAATGATTGGCAAGGGAACTTAGCAAGATTAGGCAGATCTTTCAGAGTTTTACATGGTCTATTGTGTGTTAGTCATTTGCGAATTCTTCTAAGTCCCTTGAGAATCTCTGTATTTTCAACCTGTTCCAACACACCCATCTTTTAAGTGAAAACTAGTGGTATTGTTTAAATGTTTTGCACATTTTACATCTGAAGTGAGTTTGTATTTTGAATTTTCAAAATTCATTGAATTTTGTCAATTTGTAAACATTCTGCAGGTTTGTCTCTGGTAACAGTTCTCTGAAAACATCATTCATCTTCTCTTTAAAAACCAGTCTGGATTGTTGCTATCTAGGTACAGATTTTGATGCAAAGTGTCAGATTGTTTGTAAGGATGAAAAAGAAATGCATATGTAAAGGAAAGCAAGGACAAAGGAGCAGAGGCCCTAAATCTGTCATTTAAAGGAAGAAAAGGAGCCACAGTGGAATGGAGGACGAGCTGTGATCTGAGTGAAAAGACCAATTACTCTTTGAACGTCTCTCTATTTTGTGAGGGCTGGAAGGAGAGAGGCAATAGAAATAAAATGGCAGGGTGGGAAGCTACCTCTCACTGACTTGCATTTCTGATTTCTACTGTCTTCTGAATTTTTCCTCTTATTCTCAGAGTTAGTCAGTCCTTTTTTATAGATGAGGAAAAATGAAGCTCAAGTTAATTGTCTAAGGTTATCCAGCAAGTACATAGATATCTGTTCAAACACAGTATTAGAATTAATGACACTTAACCTCTAATTCTATTTTCTTACTCATTTCAGTTATTTTGGTCAAGTTATTACCTTTTATATACCTGTTTCTTCCCATGCAAGATGGGAATTATAATGCCTGCTTCAGTGTTGTGAAAAAACAAATGAAACACTATACAAAGGACTCTAGTATACGTCCTAGTGTGCATTTCATGCTAAAGAAGGCAGCTAGCTGTGGTCTTTACTATATTAAAAAATTAGAAGCAGTTTCATACTAGAGGAAGAGAAAGTAAATTTCTTTATTCATATACTATTTTATTATACAGCATTTCAAAGGAATGACCTAAATGTACATATATCAAAATGGATGGATTTGCAAAAATTATAACACTACATAAATGATATCATTTTGTTCAGAGGCTCAAACAGAAGAGGTGAAATTATAAAACACAAAGGAGAAAGGCTCTTTAGCAGCTTCAGAGCAACAGTCACTTCTGGGAGCGGGAAAGGGCCAAGGTCTGGATGGTGCTTCCCTCACATCAGTCATGGATACAATCTAAGAAGTGTGCTATTAGGCAACTTTGTCACAGTGTAAACTTAACATACGTTTTCTATACATTAGTGTGCTTAAAAAGTAAACACCCAGGGATTGGAGAGATTTCTCAGTGGTTAAAGGCGCTTGTATAGTACCCATATAAAGCCGGATACAAAGTGGTACATGTGTGGCATGCATGTGTGTGTGTACATACACACACAAATAAAATAATAAAGAAAATACAAACCCAGATGGAATAGCCCACTGTACTCTGAGGCTTTTTGCGATATATATATCATAGATATCACACACACACACACACATATTGCTCCTAAGGCAGTGATTCCAAAGCAGCACAAGAATAGATGAAGCATTAAAGAAATAGATGTAATCAAAAGACCATGTGAACATGAGCTGTATGATGAGGCTGCCTATTGCTTTATAATAAGCTTTTTTAAAATAGTAGTCTACGTAAAAATGATTGTGAGTTTAGCATAATGAACACATAGCCAGTAACAGTTGCTTTATTGTCATTATAAAATACTGTGTACTCTACATAATTATATATGCTTGGTGGTACAGTAGGTTTGTTTATATCAGCACCCTTACAAACACTTGAATAATGTGTTGCATTCCAAACTTCAGATCGCTGGGATGTCACTAGATGATAGGAAATTTTCAGCTCTATTATAATCTTTTTTAGGTGCATATATATGCATATTCATATGTTTGTAGGTCTATTTGTGCAGGTGCATAAACAGTTGGGTATGTTTCTCTGTGGAGGCTAGCAGATAACCTTGAGTGTAGGTGTCATCATTAGGTAGGCTGTCCACCTTTTTTTGAGAAAGGGATTCTTATTGGCCTGGTGCTCACCTATTTGGCTAGACTGAGGCATGCTCCAGGGTTCCTCCTGTCTTTACCCGCTGACTGAACTGTCTCCTCCATTAAAATCTTATTTTATGTCCATCATCACACACTGAAGTATTGTAATATGGGACATGATCATACCTGTGATGTTTCATAAAGAACAAGACATAGAAAATACATAAACAGATTTTTTTTAAATGAAGTCATTACACTTCCACCACCATCACAATCAGGTGAAAGTGAGATATAAACCCAAGCCCATCTTTGCAGAAGGTCTATGTTAGGTCTGAGAGCATCTTTCTTTCTATCACATCTTGTTTTAAGATGATGGGTTGATAATCATAAGGTAGCTCAGCTCCCTGCTTCCAGCAATGGTAGGGAAGATGCCATCAGTTGTCTAGGATCTGTCTGGGTTCATTCTGGTTTTGGATCTCATCCTGCCCTGTGTGTTCTTTTACCTGTAACTAGTCAAGAATATAAGGAGAATTTACAAACACTGCTAGTTAATAGTGTCTGTGTGGGTCACTTTTCAGATTGATATCAGTATTAATAATTGAACACTGTCTCTATGGGTGGGTACAACCTTTGTCTTTTATTTGATGATGTAAACTAATCTAGACTATGTCCTGGGAACTTAGAAAGCTTAATGCCACTTTTTCATTGACTCAGTACATATTAACATATTATTGACATTGAAAGTAGTGTATTGGTTAAGAAAGTTAACTACTAACAAGAAGACCCTAAAAGTTAAATGACTTTAACAGAGTAGAAGTTAATTTCATTTTTAAATTAAATTCTCCATGGCCTTTCCAGATTGGGAGTGGGGTGGGACTGTCTATCATCACATGGGCATTTTGGAATACTATGTTGCTTACAAGCTCTCCTGAACACTGCCATCCAGCCAGGGGTGGGGGAGGGAAAGAAAAAGAAGTGTTTTCATTTTCTTCAGGAGTAAGGTATCTCGCATACCTCTTACTGGCTGGAGCCTGTTCTGATAGGCACACCTCTGCAAGGAGGGCTGACCAATGTCTGCTTGTTTGTGAAAGCGAAAGACACTTAGCAGTCTGTTGCCAGAAATGGCTTTAGTTTTCTTTATTGCTTACCTTCATAGTACATTTTTCTTAGCATTTTGAAAATTAAAGTTTTGAGTCTTTATATTAAAAAGTCTAAAGTGTGAAAAGTTACACAGTGAAATGTTTACCCCTTATCTCTGTCCCCCATCTGCTCAGGTCCCATTGGATAGCCCCAATTATTACTTTGTTCTTTTTCCTTCCAGATACTTTCTATTTTAAAAAAGTTAACAAGCAAATAATAATATATATCTATTCTTTGTGACATAGCTTATGCCATAATATACATAGTACCCTTATTTTGTGTTTCCCCCAATGATATAAGATTCACTTTGCATTTGTTTTACTCATTCTCAGTGACAAGGTGGTGGTCTTTTTTCTCAAGGAATTTCTAACTCAACTTGGAAAAAGATAGCCTATCAAGAAGGGGGTATGGGTATTAGAAGCTTTTGTGCCTAAGGTAAAACACACACTCTGTGGCTCAATACCACAATTAAAGGAATGAAGAATGCTTTTATAATTCAAATTGGATTTTTAGAACACTGAATAAGAGAATTAAACAAGCTAAGTTAATGCCTGACACTTAAGTCACATAAATGATTAAAATTAAAGGAAAACTATTTGCATTAAGAGTTTGCTCTTTGATTACATTTTTCTGTTTTTCTAAAGCAACAAGTACATTTTAGTGATAAATTCTCTTGAATAATTAAATGGCTCTTATTTTCTTAAGCTCATATTTTTTGAGTAAATTATTTTCTCCGGTTTAAACGAGGAGGTAATAGATTATTACGTATTTCTTTCCACTTAATAAAACTAAATGGCACTTTTAACTCTCTGCAGCTACTTAAAATTAACTCCACTGAGTGGCCCTATTAATTCTTTGTGGTTTTCCATGTTCTCTGTGCTTGTTTGGGCTGACTTTGACTTACTTAGCCCAGTGGGGATAATTATTGCTCAAAAATGGGAAATGGTGGTATTGGGGGTACCTACCAGAGAGCCATGAATGCTTGCTCTGGTTTCATGTCCGAGTCCTCTGTCGTGTGATGGTAAATGGAAACAAGGGTGAATACTTCTGCCAAGGAAAAGTGAATCTAGGCGCTCAATCACGTGCATGTGGGTTTCCTAGATGCAGATAGACAGGAACTTGGAATTGTCCTTGGCCTTGTGCTCCAGGCCCAGGACCTCAGTGCGATCTTCACCAGCTCGGATGCTCAGCAATAAAAGACAACTTTCCTTGGAGTGGAGTGGAGGATGACTGAGGAAAGACTGAGGAGCAAAGATGGTATCTTTCTCTCCTTCTTGGCCAGCTTTATCTCTATCCATCTTTAAACATTTATCAATGCAGATTTTTCTGGTTTTTTTCCTCATCAAGTGGTGGGAAGACTTCATTTTCTGTGACTTTAAAAACACGAAACTTCCTTATGTGAAATGAATTTTTTTAAATTTCCTCTGTAATACCTTTTGAAACTGTGTGCCTCTGTCCATTCCCATTCCTTCCTCCCCTTCATGCCTGTACTGTTCCTCTCCTGGATTTCTGAAACAGCTTTCTTACTGGTCTTCTGTTACTGTTTGTGGTTGCATTTGAACCCAAGTTCTGTGCTCCCATGTGGGATCAATAGGATAATAACTTTGTTATCTATTTGATGATGCTGCTTCCAGTCATACTCACCCAATCCATCAAGTATACAACTATGATTCCAGTGGCCTGTACTATTGCTTTCTTGTAGTTTCTTAGAAGGTCTTATAACAGCTGCTAATTCAAAAGCAATTCTGAATGCTGTAAAATATTTTGGTTTAAAAAAACTTAGAAGTCATTCTTACTCATTTGCATTCTGATCTGCATACAAGAGATTTTACTCTCTTTCTGCCCATTTAGGCAGTTACAATTAGTAGTAGTCTGTGTTCTCAGTACAGTTACTACCCAATCCCAGCATAATGTTTCATCACTAGCTGTCAAACGCAGTGCTTAAGACAAAAGGACCTTCTTGTTCACAGAGTACATGTTTCACACCTCTTGCTTATGGTTTGTCTATATTATTTACAAATTTATTTTTGGGTACAATTTCTGTGATTCTTTGTGGTATCTACTGAATTTATACAATCACTAATGATGGAGTTAGTCAGCACCTCATGAGTGGATACTATCACTACTAGTGGTGGTTACTATCATGGGTACTGTACTACATGCTTGGCTTGCATGGAATTCTTGCAGTAACACAGAACAGGGTGCGTTGCTGATCTAATGTTATAGATGGAGAAACGAGAGCAAGTCTGAGTAAGACTTGCACAAGCTGCCTGAGCCTTCTGAGCTCATATTTTAACTCTGAGCTGGAGAAGCCCGGATTGATGACTAAGAGTGCCTCACGGTGAGCGCAGGCTTGCCTGTGCTAGCACCAGGATGAGTGGAAACTTGCTTCCAGTATTTTCACATTGAAACAAACTTAGCACAACCTTTATAATCTCCCAAGTTTATAGTTTTATGTCTTTAGGGTTTTATGGTAGAATTAATAAATATGACAGTATTTTATTTAATTCTTTAGCTGTTATCTTTCTGTATTTCAGAAAACCTTTAATTTTGTGACAGTAGCTCCATGTGTGGGCTGTCTTATACATTCACAGATGGCTTTATTTTATCTGTCCTCAAACCATCTGTACCATCAACCTAGTCGATTCCAATTGGTGTCATCTCTCATTTATGCAGGAATGAGTTATTAAAGTAAAACTTTGTATTTATATAGCATTTTGGGTAAATGTTGGAGTAAAACATTGATTTAATTTATCACAACAGTCCTAGCAAAATAAAATGTTTAATTTTTTTCAGTTCATCTTGAGTTACTTTATATATAGTCTTTGGAATTGAGTTGAACTGAATTCAGCAACTGCTTATTGAGTACATAATATGATCCTGAAACTATGGGGATGATGAAATGCTGACCAAAGTCAGTTAATGTCCATAAGTTGCCATTCTAGCAAGAATGTTAAGAGAAGTAGTACAGGGAATAGAAATATATATGGCTTGGCACTTGCCAGCAAAGCCTAAGGACCTGGATTCCATTCCCCAGTACCCATGTAAAGCCAGATACAGATGCACAAGGTGCCACATGCATCTGGAGTTCATTTGCAGAGGGTAGAGGCCCACAAATGCCCATTCTCTCTCTCCCTCTCCTTTGTCTCAAATAAATATTCTTTTAAAAAGAGGGAAGCTATGCTTACAATTGAAGAATTGTAATTAGGATTCCCATGAAAAGAGAAGGGGGATGCTGTAGGAAAGTCTGCTCTAGTGAATCTGGAAGCCTTTAAGAGGAGGAAAGGGCAACATACAGCTACTGGGCAGTGGGGAGAGGAGGAGAGCCTTCTAGGTATAGTGATCAGCAAAGAATAGGCCCTAATGCCAGAGAACCTGGAGCTACCAAGATATCAGAAGAGGTTTAGTATGCCTGAAACTCAGGGGGAGGAAGACAATGACATATGAGCACAGGGGGGACTTGATAAGTAAGCAGGAATGGTGTACCTTATAGGCCCATTAAAAAGTTTGAATTTGAGCCAGAGGTAAATAGCAAGTCACAATGAGACTAAAGCAGCAATGTGACCAGAACAGACTTAGTCTTTAGGAAGACTGTCCACCTGCAGTGTGAGCAATAAACTGGAAAAAAGGGCAAAGTAGATGTGGGAGGAGAGTTAAGCTGCTTCAGTGGCGAGAGAAATGATTATAACTTAGATAAGCTAGTGGTAGTACAGAAAAATGGCTATCTTCTGAGGCCACCTGCTGAGAAAGAAGGAGACAGCTTGTGTGTCTACAGAGTTCGGTCTTTTCCTTATTTAAGGGTATGAGCCACAGAGAAATGGAAGAAAAATGAGAGGTCAGTTGAGCTCAGTGGTTCTGTGTTGTGGTGAGGCATGATCTCATGGGACAGACATAAGGTCAGTGAAGATAACAGCTCCCTACTAACTATAACATCCTCAGTTTGTCATCCAGGCAGCATCCTGATGTCAAGTTTACCCTTCATATCCATGTGTTAGATGGCCAACATGTTTATTTCATGTCTGATGCTTCAATTTCTCCTAAAAAGCCTGCCTGTTGTCTCATTCCCTGACTTATTTATTTAAAATCAACCTTACTGAGGGCCTGTTATCCACCAGGCATTTTTACCTATCCTAATATTTAATACCACAGGTGGCCATTGCGCTGGTATACACCTTGATGGTTATACACAGCAGGACACATCTCACATAGGATGCATTTAGACAGCTGGGTTTCCTTGTTGAGTTCTGACTTCTTCCCCAGTGGCTCCTCATTAGGGTATGTCACCACTGATAGAATCCTGCAATACCAGTTTCCCTGTCTTCTCATGTCATATTCTCTGCACTTTACATAGCACCCGCCCCATCTTTGCTTTGGCTTGATTTGGGCTCATACACAATCAATGTCACTCCAGCACCAACACAACCACATTGTCTCATTGTTCATAGTTACCTGTTAGCCACTGTAATGAAGCTGTTATATCCCTCCTTGTCAGTTGGTTAGCTACAAAGGAAGCTGATTTTTTTTTTTTTGGCTACTTTAGGTTAATTTGGAGGCAGCTATGGGAGTGGAGGGTTTTCTCCACTCATGAACCAGGGGGATGGAGCCTGCATGTGGGTCACAAGAGGTCATTGAGCATCACAAGAAGTTGCCAAAGGCAGGGAGAGTAAATGTGAAAGTTCTCATGAGAAATTTTGATGGTCCAGGGCTTAGAAGTGACTTAACATCATTCTACTCACACTTTATTGAGTAGAACACCTAACAACAAAGGAGGCTGGGAAATAACCTTCCATGTGTTTGTCTCATGAGTCAGTCCTTGTCACACCCAGCTAGTCACTTTCCTTGTGTGGTCCCTGCACCATCATTCAAATGATAGGAAGGGGCCGGGAAGAATCAGAGCTGAAAACATCTTCCTAGAGCTTCTCTGAGTGGCTGTGTCACAGTCCTTAGCATTCAAGCAGGAAATGTCTGCATTCTGAGTTCTTAATATAGCTGATTGTTACTATTACTGTTTCCTCACAGGGAAATAAATGCTCGACTTGATGCAGTATCTGAAGTTCTCCATTCAGAATCAAGCGTATTTGGTCAGATAGAAAATCATCTACGTAAATTGCCTGATGTAGAGAGAGGACTTGGTAGCATCTATCACAAAAAAGTGAGTGTAATAAAGGTCAAATTGATGAGAGTTCATAATGTTCCTCAACATGACATCATATGTTAAAGGAAAATCATGTCACAGCTTAATTGTACAGTTTTCTATTTTGTAGGATCTTACAAGTAGCATGAGAAAGTATCAGTCTCCTCAAAAATTTTAATCTCACAAATTAAAGTTGTTTCAGAGTATTTTTGTAAAAAGGTAAGTTTTCTCACTACTAAAGCAACATACAGAAGCCCTTCTATTATAATACAAGATATTATTGTTCATTTTCAAAGTACAAATTATTTTCAAATGAAATATTTATGCAGGCCTGCTTCTTTAAAAATGACATGCCTTATATTTTTTTTATCTTCTTGTCTGATTTAAGCAAAAGGAAAATAGGCTGGTGTAACATTTGTGAGGCTCTTAGTATACAAACAAGTTTGGATATTGAAGGCAACTGAAGGATTGTTTTGATTTTTATAATATAATAGTTAAGTAATAGCATTGAAAAGAGTTTTGTACATGGTAATAATTTACTTTGCCATCAAAATATTTCTGAAATTTGAAAAATAGTAATTAGTGTTGTAGTTATCTTATTATTGCTGTGACAAACACCCGACCAAAAAGAACCTATGGGAGGAAAGCTTTTACTTCAGGCTTACAAGATTCCAGGGGAAGCTTCATCATGGTGGAGGAAGCTGGTTCCCTTCAGCTTACTGCCAAAGCAGAGAGACACAAGCACAAACAGCCAGAGCTCAAGCTGGCTCTTTACATAACTAGTAAGGCTGGACTCAAGATCTACCCCTAGTAACACACTTTCTCCAGCAGGCCTCTAGCTGCTAGACACTTAAGTAAGAAGTTTTTTTTTTTTTTAAATATTTTATTTATTCATTTTCAAGCAGAGAAAGGGAAAGAGAGAGAGAGAGAGAGAGAGAGAGAGAGAGAGAGAGAGAGAGAGAGAGAAACACCAGGGCCACCACCTTGTGGGTCTGGCTTATGTGGGTCCTGGGGAATTGAACCCAGGGCCTTAGGCACTGGAGGCAAGTGCCTTAACCACTGAGCCATCTCTCCAGCCCAAGTAAGAAGTTTAATCTTCATCAAAAATACCTGAAGCTATGGGGGACATTTACATTAAAACCACCATAATTCTGTCCCTGGCCTCCATAGACTCCTGGCCATTTCACAATGCAACAACTTCAAAAGTTATTACCAACTTTAACACTGTTCAAAAGTCTAGAGTCTCATCTGAGATTCAAGACTCTCTTAACTGTGAGCCCTGTGAAATAAAATACCAGTTATAAACATTCAGCACATAATGGCACAGAGTCAACATTTCCATTGAAAAAAGAAGGTGTAACAAGGAGAGATTGAACCAATGTATGATCAGTAACTAGCAGGCTGACATCAAACACCTGCATTTCCAAGTTCCACATCTGTAACCAGAGATGAAGTCTTTGGGTTTCCAATTCAGCCCCTCCAACTGGGCTGCTCAAAGCCTGGGGAAATTTCATTCTGAACCGACAGCTCTCCTTGGCAGCTGTTCTATAGTCCAGGTATATCCAAAACATCCTTGGGTCTACACTGTAAACCATGGTTCATCTTCATAGCTCCATACAATGGCCTTACTTGGTCTCCATACAAGGATTTGAACCATGCTTCACATTGCTGCATCTCAGCAGCTCGTGGAACCGTGTGCATTTCACCACCCACTTCTATGCATTTTTTGTGATCTGTAACTGCATCTTTAAAAAAATTATTTTATTAAGTAGAAACGTATGGATACTTCATGTGTTCGTACCCATCTTCTCCTTCCTCCCTGCCCCCACTCCAATGAGGGCCCTCCTTACTGAGATTGCTGGTAGTCACCATGGAGTTGTGGGTTATGAGTTGGGAGAGCATCAGTCAGTCATTGTGGGAGGTGGCAGGGGAAAGGGGGAGGGTAATGCCTCAGTGTCTGTCTCCATCATCCTGGCACAGGTTGACTTACTCACCATGGAAGCAGCACTCTTTCCCATCTTGGCAGTTCCTCTGTGGTTTTACCTGGGCCCTACCTGATGTGTGAGGAATTCTTCATCTCCTGCCAGAGAGTCAGCTGTCTATTCTTGTCTTATTTATAGATTTTGGTTGTCCTCAGTTATTGTTACTCTCTTAAAAACAGTCTCCAACAGAGTGAGATCAAGAGAGAGTAAAGAGGCTAAGTATTGTTAATTTAGAGATTCTGATGGTTGTAGCCTCACTTTTGGCCAAAGACTAGTGGGCACTTTACATTGGAGTCCATAATCTTTGTCTCCATAGGATTTTGACTTGGTTCCCAGTTCCAGTTATGTATTCCATTCCACAGAGTGGATATCTTAGGCCAATCAGAGAGCCGTTGGTTACTTACTACGCTCGGTGCCACTATTGCACAGGTGTGTACAACTTGTCAGGCTGGTTGTTTTCATATAGCAGTGTCTCCTGCTTGCATACAATGTTGTTGGCCATTTTCCAAAAGCAGCACATTTAGCACTTTTCAGCTAACCATCTGGGAACTGGCTTCCTTTAAGATTTGGCCAGATCTCTCAGTGTTCTGTGTTGGCAGCATCTGGTGTCTTCAGCAATAGGATCTTACTTTTATCTCAGGTGGGTAATCTAGTGCTTTGACAGAAGCCTATCTTGTTTTGGGACCTTGCAGATCTCTCCAATCAACAGCTCAGTGTGGATAGTAACCCAATTTCTGGTACTGAGAGTTACAAGCCAGAGCCAAATATTTTAGGGTTAGACTTCAACTTCATGGCCCTTCTTTTGGGCTTGTTCTGAAGTGCTCCATAAAGAAGCTTACTTTGAAAGTGGGCTGATCATAGGAGACTTTAGAGCACTCACTTTATTAACCCTTTTCTCAACTTTTTTCTTTTAAAAAAATTTTTAAATATTTCATACATGTACATTACATTTTGATCATATGTACCCCATAGTACACACCCCTGTGCCCCTCATTCTCATGGTACTTCTTATTCTCATCTCTAACTAGTGGTTGTGTGTCTCAGAAGAGAATGACTGCTCCTCATTTTCTTCAGCTTTGTAGCTCCTTTGAGTTCATTTACTGAACAACCGGTCTTGGGCACTGTGGCCCAATTGCAAAGCACTTCATCTTTTCATTCTGCTTCTGTTGCTGACCTAGTTTTGTCTGAGTTTGGAAAAAGAATCTTTTTATTGTATTTCTTATAATAATCACAAGAGATTGTTATTTAAAAACTATTTAAGATGCTCATTTTTAGTTCTTCACTTTTGTTAGACTGTATCATTAACTGATGAGTAGCCAAAGATTTTCAAGGCTCTATTGTTGCACAATTCAGCTTTTGGTATTAGCAAAAAATGTATTTCCCAAAACATTCTTTTTTCATTACATAGCCAATCAATTTTATGCTCTTGACAATTACCTTCTAGAGTCTTCTAACCTGATCCAATCTATACTGGATGTCCTTTATATATCTTGTACAATTGTCTTAGTCCATTTACTTCCCTTATGATAAAACCCACCATGTCTTCCTCTTATAATATTCCTTTGTTATGGTGGAGGAACTCCCCTAAAAGCTTCTTGAGAGAGAATGCTGGAAGCAAGTGCTTTGAAATACTGACATCTGGAAATGAGGGCTTTTTATTCCATTCTCATATTTGTTTGGTAGTTTGGCTGGGTATAAAATTCTAGGCTCTAAACAAATTATTTTCTCTTAAAATTTTATATTATTCTATGTTGGCTTGTGTTTTTGTTGAATGGTCTGAAACCATTCTGATTCCTGATTCTCTGTGTGACTTTCTTTTCCTGTTTCTCCCTCATCTCCACTAAAAATAAGAAGTTATTCATTCTCTGCTTTGCAAATTCTCAAAAATTTTACATAAGTTTACCTTTATTTGATTCTGATTTCAGTAATTGTATTGTGACCTTTTCTTCTAGTTAAGTTGTTAAAGTTTTGTGAAGTTTTCCTGTATATATTTTAATGGTTTCTTTTCTTTCTGAAACTCTTTTATCTGAATTAACTTCTGTTTTCCATTTCTTTACATTTTTCTTTTTTTTTTTCTTGAGACTTTATCATCTTTGTCTTCTACCTCTTATGTTGAATTTTTCAGTTCATCTTCATGCTTTAATTTTAAGGAACTTTTTTTTCATTCCCTGCATTTTCCTTTTAAAAAACTAATAACTTCCCATTTGTTTATAACTTCAGTGTCTTCTATTTTACTAACATTCTTCCTAACTTTGAGTTAGTTTTTTGGTTTTTTTGTTTGTTTGTTTGTTTGTTTTTGTTTTTTAGGTAGGGTCTCTCTCTAGCTGAGGCTAACCTGGAATTCACTAAGTAGTCTCAGGGTGATCCTCCTACCTCTGCCTGTTGAGTGCTGGGATTAAAGGCATGCTCCACCACACCCAGCTGAGTTTTACTTTTTGACCCTCCTACAACATGCTCTCTTGTTTATTTGGACTTTATATTTCATGTTAGAAGGGTTTTCCTTTGGATAGCATGCTATCTTTAAAGTCCTCCTATAGTTATCTTTAGAATTTTCCTCTTGAAGTACCTTTTATAGCTAGTTGGTTAATAGGAGTCCAGGAGTTAAAGGGAGACAACTAGGAGTCTCATTGTCCAGTTTGTACCCTTTCCTCTCATTCCATTAACCGTCTGCTTTTGATGATATATTCTCATCATTCCCAGGGGCTGAGTGATTCTAAAGCAGCCAACTTGCCAACCTTACCCCAGCATTTTTATGATGACTTTTAGTTCTTTTACCAAGTAGGCCTAAGAACAACCCACCCTGGGCACGAAACAGATATTCTCTGTTTTGCTTCTTCTTAAAGGACAGAGAGTGTTGCTTACTCATGGATTGGGAAGACTATGGTCTCCAGCAAGGGATTGGGGCACTGCTTAAATCACTCCCAATTCCCTTCCCAACCCCACCCACATGCCTTTCGTCTAGAGGCAGTTTACATGCTATGCTGTAAATCAAGGTGTCGCTATGTTTTCCACAGGGATAGCTTCAGATTCAGATACTGTGAGTCCATTACTACTTGTTTCTTTTTATAGCTTCTAAGATTTTGTTGCTGTTGTATTCTGAGTTATTCTGTTTTTATTTATTCTAAAAATCATCTCTAGACTAGTTTCCAGATAGAGAGGATTAGATGAACATGTTCAGCCCACCCTGTTTGCCAGAGGCTCCAATGTAAAAATTATTCATGTGTGTATTAGAAAATGACAGGGGTATAAAGTAAAGGATAAATAGTCTCTCTTTGCCTCCTTCCCAGGTCTAGTTTCCAGAGGTAGCCAAGGTAACAGTTGCATTGTACCCTTTGGAAAATTTTATTTATATAATTTTTATTTATTGAGGATAATACCTATAATTTTAAAAAAATCAAAGAAAATGTTACTGTGTAAATGTATGTAAATATGTTACATATGATATAAGCATTCCTCATATACTTAGTATTTAGAAATAATAGAATAATCATATATAAATGTCTTAGTTTATTTTATATATTTTTAGCATTGTATAGAAGTGTATATATATGTATATTTAGTCCTTGTTAGAATATATTTTTAGATAAATTCTTTGAAGTGGAATAGCTTATTCAAAAGATATGTGTATGTTTTAACTTATGAAGGTAGGCTAGTTTGCTCTTCAAAAAGTTTATGCTCCAATTACTAATATATAAAAGTTTCTTTTTACTTTATACCTTATCTGACATGTTTATCGGATTTTAAATCTTTGACATTTATGTTAAATAACAAATACTACCTTGCATATTGAGTTTGTCTGTATGTATAAGGTTACACATGTGTTTATTTAACAGAAAATCTCTTTCTTCTTCTATAAGCTATAGAGTTATTTATTTATTTATTTTTGCCATTATTCTTTGGGGATTCATACTGCTCATGCCAATTAACCATTTCAGAAAATTTTTCCTTTAAATCTGATCTGACTTTAAAAATTCTAAGCTGAAAAAAAAATTCTAAGTTGGGCATGGTGATGCATACCTTTGATCCTAGCACTCAGGAGGTAGAGGATCTCTGTGAGTTCAAGGCCAGTCTGGGACTACAGAGTTCCAGGTCAGCCTAAACTAGAGTGAAACCCAACCTTAAAAAAAGGAAAATTCTAACTTTAAAAATATCACTAGTTAAATTTCATTTTCATGTACTTTATGCTGTTTATTTATTTTGGTTTTTTGAAGGCTATTCTGTAGTTCACAGTATATCCCAGGCTAGCCTTGAACTTATAGAAGTTCTCCTACTTCAGTCTTCTGAGAGCTGGGATGACAGATGTGAGTCACCACACTTGCCTCCTTAATGCTGTTTAGATTAAAAAGTGTTTCTATTTTCAGTGTTCTACCCAAGAGTTCTTCTTGATTGTCAGAAGCCTGTGTCACCTGAAGTCAGAATTTCAAGCACTAATGCCCGCTGTCACTTCCCACGTTCAGTCAGACTTGCTCCAAACACTCATTTCAGAAATTCCTGAGCTTCTCAATCCAGTGGAACATTATTTAAAGATACTTAATGAACAAGCTGCCAAGTAAGTCCCAGAGACTCTCTTCTTCCTCCACATCAGTGAGCATAGTCCCGGGTGTTTGTCATTTGATGTATGAGTTCTCAATCTCTAAGAATAACCATCAAAGATTCTTGAGTGCATAGGTAACTGGAACATGGTTGGATACTAGAAGGATTACATTACAGTGAAAATAACACTTTGCTATCTACACTCTGGCACTTTCCAGTTATCAGATGATAAAAATATAAGGTCTTTGCAAAGCCATATAGTAGCAGTTTTATTAAGTCATTAATAATAATAATAATAATAATATTAAGTCCTTATTTCTTGGAATGATCGGCCTGGTATTTAGAATCTTCAAAGGCAAAATTATCCTTTGTAAGGTCTTCATTTCATGGTTGACCTCAAAATGAGCTCTGTATGTATAAAAAAAGAGCTGATATATAAAATTGACTTTATCTTCTGACTTAATTTTATATCATGGTTTCTTAATTTATACTTAATTTTATATCATGGTTTCTCCATTAGATTTATGAACTTAAAAAAGTGAAAATGATACCAAGGCAATTTTGTCAGTCTTCCTAAGAAATTTCCCCATAAATATTTAGTGACAGAGCTGGAATTAGAGCCACATTTTTTCTGACTTCCAACCCATAAGTCTTTCATCAGGATAGAAAATTGATAATTGACCTAATTAATATGCTTTAATATATGTACTTACATTTTTTCATATTTTAGAATTGGAGATAAAACTGAATTATTCAAAGACCTTTCTGACTTCCCTTTAATCAAAAAGAGAAAAGATGAAATTCAAGAAGTCACTAACAATATTCAAATACATTTACTAGAAATACGAAAAACACTAAAACTTCCTTCCATACAATATGTGACAGTATCCGGACAAGAGGTAATGTCAAACATACTTTTATTTTACATCAGCTTGCTTGGAGTAGAAAAGCTATTTTAAAATATAAATAAAATCTAAGGACAGGATGTAAGTACCATGTCTGAAAACTTTTCTGTTCTGTTTCCTGTGAATATGGTTTATAACTTGTTTTGATGATGTTTTATTGATCCTTTGATAAATTCAAACAATTTAATGTTATGTGTTTTCATGGTATCTGTGAAACCATATCATAGAAAATCTTGGTTATTATGAATAGTAAATTAGAAATTTTACGTGTTCTGAATCCAACAGAGAGAAGTTGGTATTTGGTTCCTGGCATTCAGATACTGAGATGGTGCCAGTTGGACCGTGTATATAGATTGGATCAGAAAGTGATTAAATGACAGCATTTCTTCCAGAAGTCAGGAGAACAACTGCTTGAAAGAGAAGCAGCAGCAGCTAGAGCGGGAATGTGAATGTACTGAGCCTTCCATAGATTGATGTGCTGTTTAGAATGGTGGATGTGTACTTAAAGTTTGGTGTTAATACCTGAATGTGAACGAGCAAAGGAGAAGTGCTTTAACCTGTGGCTGTAGTTTTCAGTCCTGTTCTAGTCTCAAGGCATGCTCCTTCTATACCTTATACTTAATAAGAAAATTCTAATGAGAATTTTAGAAATTTTACTTGTTCCAAATGGCAGTTTAAGAAATTTTTCTGTTTTCTATAGAAAGAGCATTTAAAAAAATTATTTATTTGCAAATAGAAAGCGATAAAGAGAGACAGAAAGAGAATGGACATGCTAGGGCCTCCAGCCACTGCAAACCAACTCCAGATGTAAATGCTACTTTGTGCATCTGGCTTACGTGAGCACTGGGGATTCGAACCCAGGTTGTTAGGCTTTGCAGACAAGCACTTTAACCACAGGGCCATCTCTCCAGCCCCCTCGAATGAACATTTTATTCAAGATTTTTAAAAATTGTTTTTTTCTTAAGGGGAAAGCTTCAAATTGTGTTTTAATTTTCATTACTTTGTGTGTATTACCAAAAGATTATCATTATATCGAAACTTGAAATAAGTGCAGTAAATGATAGTGCTTGTTAAATGTTCATGACCTCATACATTTAATAGGTATAACCATTGATTTGTTAGCTGGTTTTCTAGCTACAATTCATACATTTCATTCAGAGTACTGCATAAAAGAATAACATGATTGGACAATATTTATATATTTGTCTTATAAATGGGCAAATGCCAAATACTTAATAGTGTATCTTGTTTCTACCATGTTTTGTGACCTGACAAAAAGAAACTTGAGTCCTACTATGCTGGTTCTTTGGTAATCACCATTGCTTTAATACAATCAATAATGGATATATGGTGGAAGAATGGCTTTCTCATGGTTATGAATGGATATTTTGATGGAGAAAGCTGAGTGTTAAGTAACAGTTTGCCCAATTATGTGCTCCATGACCATGAAAGAGCTACCTGTGTTGTGAGACTATTGTGAAGACAGTTATATACATGAAAATTCCTTCTAATCATAAAGTTCTCCATTAATGTTATTCATGAAATAGCAGTAATATACTACAGGTATCATTTATAAGGCAATAGACAAAATCCAGAATGGTATTATTTTACATATATTATTTTTAGATTTTTTAAATGCATATGTGTGCATGTTTATGTAGTGAGTTTGTTCATGTATACATGCATGTGAAGGCCAGAGATGTGCTATCCTTAGGAACACCGGTCTCTTTAGAGACTGGGTCTTTCATTAGCCTGGAGCTTACCATTTAGGCTAGATTCACTAGCCAGCAAGCCCTCCTCTCTCTGCCTCTCCAGTGCTGGTATTATAAGTGTGGTCCACCATACCTGCCATTTTTTATGTGATTTCTGGGGATGGAACTTGGCTTCCCCTGTTTGCAAGGCAAACACTTTACCAACTAAGCTTCTTTCTAGCCCCTACATAAATTATTTATTTATTGAATTTTTTGTTTTGGAAAACTAAAAAAGTAAATACTAAAAAAAAAAAAAAAGTCAAGTAATTGGGTAAGTTTCCTTAGATCAGAAATCAAATTTCAGAATAGGTCTGGTTGGCCAAAGTCTGTCTCTGTGGCATTAATTCATTCCACTCAGATATTAACCCATGCAGTTATTAATGCCAAAGATTTTATTTAATAAAATTACTGAAATAAAATTTTCAGTTTTGGGCAAACAATACTGGGTTTAATAGGCAGCTTTAAGTAAAAATAGAAACAAATGAATAAGAACTGAATTTATTGTATTAAAAATGATAAGCAATGAAGATAGATTATTATACTATCCTTTATACCTTACTGAGTTAAAGTGACAAGTTTGAGGAAATTTGTTAATTATTAATAGTAGTTTAAATTTTTGTGTGTGTGTGCAGAAGTAGTGTATGCACATGTGTGTTCACCGTATGCATATGTGTGGAGATTGAGGAGGATGTTGGTATCCATCTCTGTTGCCCTTCTGCTTTATTTTCTTGAGACAGGATCTCTCAATAAACCTGGAGCCTATGCCGTTTTTCAGTTAGACTGGCTGACTAACAAGACCCAGTGATCCTTCTATCTCTGCCTCCCTCCCTCTTTTCCTCCCTAGAACGTGAGTTATAGAAGTGTATGGCCATGCCTGGCTTCTTAAAAAATTTATGTGTTTATTTGAGAGAGAGAGAGACAGAGAAAGAGGCAGATAGAGAAAGAAAGAGTGGGTGTGCCAGGGCCTCTTACCACTGCAAACAGCCTTGAGACACATGCACCACTTAGTGCATCTGGCTTTACATGGGTACTGGGGAATCAAACCCAGGCCATCAGGCTTCGTAAATAAGAGCCTTTAACTAGAACTATCTCTCCATCCCTATGCCTGGCTTTTTATGGAAATGAAACTCAGGTCCTCATGCTTGCACAGCAAACCCCTGTACACACTGAGTCATCTCCTCAGCCCCGGTTGTTTTTGTTTTTAACAACCTCCTCAAGAATTTTATTAGTGCATTAATGCTGTGTTACTTTTATAAATTTCTTATAATGATTCTTTTTACCTAAGAACCATGTGAATTTTAAATATTCAGAGCTGTTATAATCAAATTCTTGTTTAAAAATGGACTGAAGATATTGACAAATGATTTAGAGTTACTTAAAAGACTAAGAACAGACTACATCAAACATGGCTACACCTGTGAAGTAAAGGAGGCCAGAAGGAAAACTGTATCTTATATGTGTATGTGCTATTGTATTATGCCCTCCTGTTCTGTCGCCATATGTAGCCTTGGTAATAGTCTTTAAAAACCCATTACCTTAGCCCTACATAGAACATGGATCTTATTATTATCAGTATGGGTGAAAGATAAATGTGTCAGTGTTGTCTTTCACAGCATTCATTTTCACCTCTGCGTCTAGTTTTTAATGTCTGCAGTAGAGAATTGTATGATCTGAAGGTACAGCTTACAAGCAGGTTCTGGAAGATAGATTTACAGAGCTGACTGCCTCTGTGGCAATCTTGATTGTACTCCCTGTCCATAGTGAGTTAAATCAAATATGGATCAGGAACAGTATCTTGATTTGGGACAATACTGATAATTAGATGCAGGTAGCACATTTAAATATCTGTTTCAAATGTCTGAAATATGGAAAATATTCTCCATTAAACCTTCTCAATATGGAACCTGTGGAATTCTTAAGGGAAAGGAAGAAAGAAAAGAGGGACAAGAAGAATGGGTTCAGTGTGGTGTTTCAGAAAACAGGAAGCGGAAAAGAACTTTAACAATCTGGCGAAGTGTGGGAGCGTTCCTGTAATCCCAGCCCTTGGGAAGAGAGGCATAGAATCAGGGGTACAAAGGTCATCCTTGGCTACAATGCAAGTTTTAGGCCAGCCTGAGCTACCTGAGATCCAGCTATGGCTGACTGTTGTTTGAGTTAGAGTCTCTGACATTTAACCAATACAGAATTGAGTCCTGGAAGAAGAACTTGAGAGATCGCTAGAACAAAGCCAGGCAGAATTCTTGGATGAACCTTTAAGAAACAAACTAAGCCAGTAACTATACCGCGGAAAAAATAGCTGCAAGAACTTTTTTGAGGTTCCTGGAATATGTGCTGTTTTCCAGTGATCGTTTTCTTTAGCAGTAAAAATCATAAACAAAAGGCTTGTGTGCTCATTCTTAGGATGTTTGAAAATAACTAGAAAGAAATGTTCCTATCTTAAGGCTAATGTGGTAAAGCAGAAAGCTGGTGTAGATACACAAACACCATTGCCATAGGGCCACGTGGTCTCCTCTTCTCTCATTCCATTTTCCATCCTGTTTCTTCCATGTCTGTGGTGGCCTGCTGGGGCAGTGGAGGCGCCTGGAGTAGATCTTTGATAGTTACACTTGAATAGTGGTGACCCACAGTTCTCCCAAGGCATGCCTTTCCCAGTAACTCCCATGGTGCTGTGTGTTAGTCATCAGGGATCCGGAGGGTTCCTCCCAGATCAGTGATCCAGCATGTTCCTAAAAGTTACTGTTTGCCTTCCCAGAACTGGTTTACAAAAAGGCCAGTATGTCTTTTCATGGAACATTTCAATGTGACTATTTAGTGTGTTAAGTGATTTTATCTTCATTTTTCCCATCAATAATATTTAATTGTGACTATTTTTTAAATCATTATTTTTATTGTCTAAAATTAGATATATTGTATTAGTAAATATTACATTGGAAGCCGGGTGTGGTGGCGCACGCCTTTAATCCCAGCACTCGGGAGGCAGAGGTAGGAGGATTGCCATGAGTTCAAGGCCACCCTGAGACTACATAGTGAATTCCAGGTCAGCCTGGACTAGAGCAAGACCCTACCTCGAAAAACAAAACAAAAAAAATATTACATTGGTATCCCCAATTCTCTCCTCCCTGTCCCCAATCCATTGGGTATCCTCCTCAGTGGGTGTACCGGATCATTCCATGGGGTAGGAGATTATGGATAGCACAACAGGAAGCCAGGGTCCCCCCCCACACACACACTTGTGTGTTGTTACTGAGGGGGACAATGTCTCTGGAAATTCTCCCCTACTATGACTCTTACATTCTTTCCGCCCCCTCTTCTGCTTAGTTCCCTGAGTCATGGTGGGTGAGATTTAAGACTGCTTTATTGTTGAGATCTTAAGGGCCTCTGTACTTCTGCTTTAGGTAGTGTTGGAAATCATTGGTGTTTGTCACACTGACTTATCCTGGGTTGACCGATTAGCTGTGCTGATAGATCTCTTGCTATCCTGTCACTCTTTCAAGGGTTTCATTTGGGGTCTACACAATAAGCCTGGGGTGGTTCGTCTCTTGCCAGGATGTCAGCCCTCCACCTGTAGCTGGTTGGTGGAGTTGGAATGACCTCGGCTCTCTCACTGCCTTCTGAAAAATACAAACAAACAATCTCTATTGTAGCATGAGGTCAATATGGGCTAAATTTGACTCACATTTCTAATTTGGTGAGATTCCATTGAGATTAGCCTTGCTGTAGTTCTCTAGTACTGGGAGGTTCTCCTTGGGGCCCGTTTTTGGTTCCCATAGGATTTTGCCCTGAGTCCCAGTTCTAGTTAAGGGCTCCTTGACACGGAGTGGATTTCTTGGCCAATTTGAAAGCTGTTGACTACTCTCCCCGGGTTATGGCGCCTCTATTGCCCAAGTGATCACTTCTTGGCTCGCTGATCTCTCCCGGGAGGCAGTGTATTCAGCCTTTTCATGGCAACAGTTTACACTGTATATCAGTGGTCTCTGCTTTCTCCAAATATTATTGACCAATTTCCCCTGGCCGCTTGCATATGCTAGCATCTGGGGCTGGTTGCCATCTGGATCCAGTAGGGTCTCTCGGTACTGTGTGATGGCTTTCTTTGGTTTCTTCAGCAGTACAATCTTACCTTTGGCCTGGGGTGGGTATTCAAGAGCTTTGACAGAATTCTGTCTTATTTTAGGGACCTTTTGGGTCTCTTTGATCAACCGCTCAGCGTGGGAAGGAACCATTGACTGGGCCAGGGAGTTCCAGGTCTGATGCATTTTTCATGGGGTTAGGCTTCCTCCCATTCCATTCATGGCCCATCTTAGGCAATACCCCCTTCTTCCTCGAGAGCTTACTGTATGGAAATAAGGATTTTATGATTATGATTCATTATTGGTCAGCTTATTATATATCGCTCCACCTTCTTCTCTCCCCATGCCTTCAACCCCTTTTATAGTCTCTCATTTCACCTGTCAGGTTTACTTAGAGTTTAAGCTTAAACCTGGTTAGGAACTGCATATGAGGGAGAATATGTGTGTTTGACTTTCTGTTCTTGCGTGAGTTCGCTAAGAATGATCTGCTCCAAATTTGTCCACTTTTCTTAAAATTTCATTATGTTGTTTTTTCTTTCCACTGCATAAAATTCCATTGTGTAAATGTACCACAGCTTTGTTATCCATTCATCCAGGGATGGGCATTTGGGTTGATTCTAGTTCTTGGTTATTATGAATTGAACTGCTATACACATAGTTGCACTAATGTCTCTGTGCTGTGGTGTGACATCTTGCGGGTAGATGCCTAGTAGAGGGATAGCTGGGTCCATTGGTAGCTCTATATCCAATCTGTTCAGAAGTCTCCACAGTGCTTTCCATAGTGATTGAATGAGTTTGCAATCCCACCAGCAGTGAATGAGGGTTCCTTTTCCCCTTGTATCCTTGCCAGCAATTATTGTTGTTGGATTTTTTGATAATTGCAACTCTGACTGGAGTATGGTGAAATCTCATTGTAGTTTTGATTTGCATTTTCCTGATGATTAAAGAAAGGTTTGGTAGAAGAGCTTAACCGAATTTCAGAGAAGTTTTCATGGGAGCACAAATTCATCTGGAGACCAGGGTTTCTGTAAATGAAAGCACAAGATCTCCCATGGAAAGTAATGTCTTCTTGTTGAAGTCAAAGCTTTCTCTTTGAGTGTACTTATAAAAATTTTTATATTGAAACTATTACCGAAAGGAAAATCCTCTTCTGTTCATAGTAGAGGAGAGATCATATATCTCAAACCAGTGTCACATATAATAATTTAATATCTTAAAATTTTAGTAAAAATACTACTTGTTGTCTGACATAATAATATTATTAACATTAGAACCCCAAGTTATATCCTTTACTTCAAACTTGCTCACAGAAAATTAGTCTTCATTATAAGTACTGAAATCCCAATTAGTCATATTTGGCTATCTGATATATGTTAATTCTCCCAAGAATAATATTGGATTTTTGAGCATTTTATAATATTTACTCAATTGTTATAGCACAATAATATGATGGTTGCCCATTTAAATATCTAATTGTTTATTTGCACTTATTTTAGTTTATGATCGAAATGAAGAACTCTGCTGTATCTTGTGTACCATCTGATTGGGTTAAAGTTGGAAGGTGGGTTTCAAAACAGTTTTTTCTTCTAACATGAGTTATGTTATCTGTGTCCCTGTGTGCTTAGACTGATAATACTCATGTTGTTGGAGGTAAAAACAGTTCTCCTGTTTTCATATTTTTATAGAAACTTTAGCTAAAGCTATAATTACTTTAGCTAATTTATCATCAATTTTTGAAATATTTTTGAAAAAGATAATTTTTATGCATTTGATTTCTCCCTCTGTTAATTGCTGTTTTGTCCCTAAAGCTCAGAGTACACAAGGAGAAAAAGTTGAAGACACTTCGACCAGAAGATTAATTTGGTTGCTTGAACTTCTTGATGAATGCTGTGTCTGACATTTAAGAAGCTGAAATTTCATTTTCTACCTCACTGAGCTTCATGTTGCCTTATTCTTAATGCTTTCCTTGGCACTTGGATATACAAGTTACTTCTTTTTGTAACATATATCATGAGCTGATGAAAATAAATGAATCAAAAATAAAATGAGAGAACCACACTTTCTCTGTGGTTAGGACCAGTACCCAAGAGGGAGCTCATTTAAAGTAGTATTAAAAATGTATAGACATTCCTGTGAGTGGTGTGTCACTGCTGTTGGTCATAGATTTGTGTGAACCTGAGATTAAAATGCTACTTTTGCATAAGATAATTTTAGCACGACTAGTAGCTGGTGGTAGAGGAAAAGAACTCTATGTTAAGGATGAAGGAAAATTTTGACAGGCTATAAGAATGGCTATTTAATTAAATTTAATTAAGACTAAAACGATTACCCATTGCCACTGCAACAGTTACTGAAGTCACCAGAATAGCTTTCTGTGGCTAACACTGCTATCAGGAGCTGTGTGGTCCATTTGAGTATTGTGGATTTCGATGTGTCCTCTTTGCCTGATCTGCTTCTGTCTTACACTGCAGCTACTGGATAAGACATTACTTAATAATCATGTTAGTCTGTCTAGAACGCTCACTGAATGAGTCTTGCCAAAACAGAAAGCTGTCCTGAACATGTTTACATGGAAGTCTAGATGATGTCATTGAGAGGTAGCAAGCGAGGCATAAGTCAGTGCCAACATATTTTAACAGCCAGTAATGTCATTTGAGCGAACAGGTAAGGCGTTTGGTGAGGATCCTTTACCACTTTGATGTGTTGTCTGCCAGAACCCTGACAGAGGACAGATAGCCTGAGAGGATCACCGCTTGCCACATTAGAGATGGTTGGGAGGTTAATAAGACTTGGGAACAAATAAAAATCAAGGCACACTTTACCTTGAAGACTCTCTTGTCATAGCAACGGCAGCCACCTAACACTTGTTGAGCTTCATGCTTGGCTCTCCTAAGCCTTCCACTAGACCCTGTCAGCAGTATCTGCGAGGTAATTACTGTTACAATCCCTGCTTCATAGGCAGGAAAAGGAACATAGAGAGGAAGTCTATTCCATTTATACAAAGTGACAGAGCAATATTGAGGCCTTTGCCTAGATTCTCTGCCCAGGGACTCTGGCTCTCTTCAGGACCATGCTATGCAATGTGTTGGTGAAGAGAGTAGAGATTACCCTCAAGGCCAGTCGCTTTATATTTTTCTTTCTTAAATTATTAATTATTTATTTTAATTAAATTATTTATTTATTTATTTATTGTTTTTCAAGATAGGTTCTCGCTCTAGTCCAGGCTGACCTGGAATTCACTATGTAGTCTCAGGGTGCCTCGAACTCACCCGGATTCTCTTACCTCTGCCTCCCCGAGTGCTGGGATTAACGGTGTGTGCCACCACACCTGGCTGCTTCATGTTTTTCTTTTTTTTTTCACTGAAATATGTATTTTAAAAAGTGTAAGACATCAAGAATACAATGACCCTCACCAGTGTATCCACCTTCTAGCTTTGTCACTCTTTATTTTGCTGTATTTGCCCTTAATGGTTTAAGCAAGCATGTTCATTTAACATATTTTAAAGAATAAAGCTTTTGTCTATGAAGTAAAACTTTTCAACTCTGATTTTGTTAAATGGATGCAATTTGAAATCCATCCGAAAAGCCTCCTAATAGTCACATTCTCTCGAATCCGTAGCTCAGGACCATAATTAAAGAATGTTCTCTATTTACAGCTCTTTATGTTCAAGGTTCATCTGTGAATAATAAATCCTTTAATTTTCTGAAGTGATGACATTACTGATTCTTATAACCTTGATTTCTTATTTATGTTCCCCCTGTCTCTCCCCCCTTCTAGCACAAAGGCTGTGAGCCGCTTTCATTCTCCTTTTATTGTGGAAAATTATAGACATCTGAATCAGCTCCGGGAGCAGCTCGTCCTTGACTGCAATGCTGAATGGCTTGATTTTCTAGAGTGAGTTGACAATGGAAACTATAATCTGGCTTTTTGCTCTGAGAAATAGACCGGAAAATCTTTCCATTAGAAAAAAATAAAAATAAAAACGAAGGAAAATTAGAGATTACTGCTTGTGACCTGCTATAAAATCATTGAGTACTTGTGATTTTATTTCTAATCCTCTGAGACGGAAGCTCATCTTGGTCTTTGAGGAGAGAGCAAGTGCACAGTATTGTTGCTGTTGTAGTGTTTCCTTGCCGGTGATGCTCGGTGGAATCGGTTTTGAAACTCTACCTTGACATTTCCCTTTCTGACTGAAGAATATCTCTTTTATTTAATGTTTTTCGGATTTGTTTTATTCCCTGTATCCTTTCCTCCTAGCTGTTTATTTTGAAAGAAATTTAAATCTCATGGAAAGTTAGCCATCTCTGCACCCTCATCTAGATTTAGAAGTATTAGCTTTTTGCTGCCTTTGATTTGTAGTTTGTGTGTGTGTACATATGTATGCAAATGCATACACGTATACATACATTTTGCGCTACTTTATCCTTAAGTACTTCAGCATTCAAATTCTAAAAATTAGGACATTCTGCTGTATAATTTTAACACTGGCATTACGTCTGGGAACTTTTAATTTTAAATTTACTTCAATTTCCTTAATACCTTACCCCAGTTTTTAAATGAAAAAATCTAGCCAGCTTTCAAACATTACTTCTTTATTTTAATCTCAAACAATTGGCCACCATTTTCATTTTTATGATAAGAGAATTTTTTTGGAAGAGCCCATTACATGATCTCAGGCAATTTCTCATATGCCAGATTTATTGACATTTATGTGTCTGTCCATCCTGATAGTGGTACATCACTGCTGTGCGGCTGTGTCACAGTCAGCTATGGGAAGAGCATTTGCAGTTTGCTGCCTCCCCTCGCTTATTTCAGGCTACTACTAGTTGTCATTTGAGCTAATAGGACTTACAACTCTATAAAGTTAAGTAGTAGTATTATACTCATTTCACAGTGAATCAAGAGAGATTCAGAAGTAAGAAGTAAATTACAGTAGCAAGGGTAAGGATCGGAGCCCAGAACCAGTCTAGGTGTCAGGCACTCAGGTGTGTGCCCTGTCCCATTCAGCTGGAGATGATGCTCCAGGCATGACTTGGACAGAAATTTGTTCTTCTTTCTCTGCCTGAAACTTGAAGAGTAAAGATTCAGTGGGTCCTTTACTTGACAGAGCTTTACTGCATGTCGAGTAGCCTACTTGACAAGTGAACAAAAGGACAAAAAAGGCCATGAGATTTTTTTACCATGCATGTGTGTGTGTGAGTTCACGTGTGTACAGGTGCTCATGCACATGTCATGTTAGGTATCTTCCAAAATCACTCTCCACCTTATTTTGTGGACAGGATCTTGAACTCACCAGTTTGGCTAGACTGACTAGCCAAGCAGCTGCAGAAAATCCTTGTCTCCACCTACACGGGCAGGGATTTCAGGTAGGCACCATTGTGCCCTGCTTTTATGTGGGTTCCCGGGTTTTGAACTCAGATCCCCATGATTGTCTGGAAAGCATTTTACAAGCTAAGCCACCTCCACAGCTGAAGACTTTTTAAAAGATAGTAAGTAGAAACTTGTCTCCTCTTGTTCCCATCAGTCTTGAATTATAAGACCAACAAAAGAGTTCAGTTTTCCAATTTACTCGTCTTGAAATTTTTGAGATTGACTCAGAGTCTTAAATACAGAGATAGAAATTGACTCATTCATTTCCTTTCCAGGTTCACTTTCAACTTCCTTTTGTAAGAGCGCTTGAATCTGAAGCTTTTCTCTTTCAATTTCCTATTGTAAGAGCACTTCAGTCTTTAGCTTTTCAATCAGAACATGAAAATTAGACTAAGCTTATACCCTTGAAGCTTCAGTGCCAATTCCAGAAGGGTCTTGTGATTTGGTTAGGAATGTTCCAGACTAAAATACTTCTGGTCTCCCAGGCTAAATACCTTGGTGCTATTCTTGATTTTTTTTCTTCTTCTTTCCTCTCTTCCCTTTAACTATTACCAAATTCTTGGTTGTGTTTTTTTTTTTTTTTTGTGCTTTGAAATATCTTTCTGATTTTTCCTTCCTGTTCTTTTCTGACATACCACTATAAGAACTTCTAATGTTTATGTTCCATCATTCTAACTGGGCCCTTGTCCTACATGAACCCAGAAGGTATATATCTACTCTTGTCTTCCCAACTTTGTTGTAATTCAGAGTGGCTAAGATCAAACTAATGCTAAATAGCATATCACAGAAGCATATGATACCCAGAGCATATTAACTAAATGAATAAAATTATATCAAACAATATTATAATATGCCACAACTTTCTATGTATACTACTACACCCTACATATAAACCTATATATTTTAAAAGATCAAAAATAGAGGCTAATTATAATATGCTTATTGGTTATATATATCATTGTTATCACACACACACACACACATAAGTTCTTCAACTTATGATGAAGTTTTGTCCCAGTAAATATATCATAAATAGGAAATATTGTTAAAAACACATTTAATTCAACAAGCTCATCATATTGTACCTTGGCATTTCTGAAATGTGCTCAGAACATTTATATTAGCCCATGGTCGAGGTATTTTAGGAGAGTGATATATGTATATCCTTAGTCTAGGGGGAAAATTAAAATTCACAATTCAAATTACCATTTCTACTGAATGCATATCACTTTTGTATCATTCTAAGGTTAAAAAAAATGTAATTGACTCAGCATAAATTGAAGTCTATCTGCATGTGGACCCAGAATGTGAGCTGGTTGGTTCTGGATGATGAAGTTACTACTGATTTTAACTTCTTAGCTTTGCAAACAAATGATTTCAGAAGTTTCTATAAAGTGTGCATATATCATATATTACTTAAAAATTTTAAGTTTTGGGCTGAGCATGATGGTGCACAGCTATAATCCCTGCAGTCTGGAGGCCAAAGCAGGTGGGTTGTAATTTCAAGGCCAGCCTGGGCTGCATACTGAAACCTTGTCTATAAAGTAAAAAATAAATGACAAAACTAAAAATCACGTATTGTTTTTAATCTAAAAATATTGGCTGATATTTAGCTAGCGCATTTGCATCTAGAGCCCCACTTGAGAGCAGCGTTGATTGTTTTGCATATTGTTTACTGAGGTGCCAGATGGTGTGAATATGATGTCATAGAAAGATGATTAACCTCAGTGAACCTGACATCAGAGAATTGACTCCCAGCCATATCAGTGTATTTATTGCTTACTGATGTGCAGTAGTCTTATTATTTTATCAAAATGTTGCAGAAAATCGAGGCTATAAACTTCTGGGAATGAAATCCTTTTTCACAATGTGTCTCTTGTGTTCTAGAATATAGAGTACTGAGTAATATCACTTTAAATTCTTTAAAAATTGAATTATGATGTTTGTCATGTGTTCACATGTTAAATGATTTCAAATAAAATGTAAGCTTTTGGGGATGGAGAGATGGCTCAGTGGTTAAGGCACTTGACTACAAAGCCTTACAACCTGAGTTTGATTCTCCAGTACCCATATAAAGCCAGATGCACAAAGTGGCACATGCATCTGGAGTTCATTTGCAGTGCCTGGAGGCCCTGATGAGCCCTTTGTCTGTCTCTCTGTATTTGCATCTATTTCTGCTTGAAAATAAACAAAAATATTTTAAAATGTAAGCTTTTCTGTTCTTGTTAACTGAGTAACATTTGATAATGAAGCTCTCTATTTCTTACCACAACTTTTAACCTAAGTGTCTTCATCTGCTTCCCATTGACCCAGACATAAAGTTATTGGTTTGTAACCTCAGCCTTACATTGGTTGATGGCATAGTGATAAGGGATGTTTTGTCATGACTGGACCTGAGTCTTTCCAATAGTTATATGAATTGCCGATTCTTCAGCATCAGTTTTTCTAAGTGTGAATGGTCTCTGAAATTTGGCAGGAGGTTGCAGTGTGCACAAAGATCGAGCTACTAAACAAGACATCGTCAGAGTGGTGATCTTAGTCCTGGGTTTTTTTTTGTTTGTTAACTGAAGTGGTACCCACTGAAAGCTGTCACTCATTTCCTTCCTGAAAATTCCATAATCATTGGAGCCACTTAACCTAAATAAACCCTGTAGTCTGCTTAGTACTAGCAAGTTAGGATCTTGGCGACCTTGATAAGACCTGGAAAGGGAGGAGTGGTAAAAAGGTTAACAATGACTGGTAGTGCTTTAGAGCTTAAATTAAAAAAGACAGACGCATCAAACATGACTTCTCTCTGCAAAAGATTGGATACTGGGTTGAGATGGGTGATAAATATCACATGCAGAACGTAGGCCACAGTCCAAAGGATGAATTGAAAATCAAGGTCAGGGCTGAGGGGATGTTTCAGTTGAAAAAAATGCAAGCATGAGGATCAAAGTTTAGATCCCCAGTACCCACAAAAGTTGGGTGTGTCATTGCTTACCTGTAATCCCAGTGCTGGCTGAGGGACAGCGACAGGAGGTTGCTACACTCACTGGTCAATCTAATTTTTTAATATCTTTATTATCCATTATTGGATACATTGTATGAGAAAATCTTATGATGGTACCTCCATTTCCCTCCTCCCTGTCCCCAGTCCACTGGGTGGGCATACTGGATTAGTCTGTGGGATAGGGAGTTATGAATTACACAAGAGGTAGCCAGGTTTTTCCCCTCCTTTGTGTGTTGTTGCTGAGGGGGGGCAGTGTCTCTGGACATTCTCCCCCATCATGGCTCTTATATTCTTTCCACCCCCTCTTCTGCTCAGTTCCCTGAGTCATGGTGGGTGAGTTTTAAGTCTGCTTTATTGTTGAGATCTTCAATGTCTCTGGATTTCTGCTTTGGGTTGTGTTAAGTATCTTTGGTGTCTGTCTCCATTGACCTTTCATGGGTTATCTGACTTTTTTTGGTGGTAGGTCTCTTGTTTATCTTGCCACTTTCTCATAGCTTTCATTTGGGGTCTATGTGATAGGCCAGGGGTGGTTTATCTCCTGCCAGGATGTCAGCCATTATCCCATAGCTTGTTGGTGGAATTGGGTTGTCCACAGCTCTCTGGCTCCCTTCTGAAAGATACAAACAGAATCTCCATTGGAAAGTGAGATCAGTATAGGTTAAATGAGACAAACTGCAATTTTGGCAAGATTTTAATGGGTGTAGCTTCTCTGTAGCTCTCTGGGAGTGAGAATTTATCCTTGGAGCCCAGGTTCTTGGTCCCCATAAGATTTTGCCTTGGATCCCAGTTTCAGTTAAGGGTTCCTTGTCACTGAGGAGATCTCTTAGCCAATCAGTAAACCATTGATTACCCACCTAGGTTTGGTGCCACTATTGCACAGATGAGCATTTCTTAACATACTGGTCTCTTTCATATAGCAGTGTGTTCAGAATTCTTGTGACGTCAGTCTGTATTGTATATCAGGGGTCTCTGCTTTCTCCAGATATCATTGGCCAGTTTTGCCTGGCAGCTCATGTAGTGCCTTCCAACACTACACTTGCTACCATCTGGGAGCTGGTTACAATTCTGGATCTGGCAGGGTTTTTTGTTGGTGTGCAGTGATACTCTGTGGTTTCTTCAGCAATGGGGTCTTACCTTTGGCCTGTGGCAGGTATTTAAGAGCTTTCACAAAAGCCTATCTTGTTTTGGTGTCCTCATGGGTCTCTTGCTTGGATCAACAGCTCAGTGTGGGAAGGAACCAGTGACTGGGACAGGGAGTTGCAGGCCTGATCAATTTTTCATTGGGTTAGGCTTTCTCCCATTCTATTCATGGAAATCAATCTAATTTTTAAAAAGGCACAGACTTCAGGTTCAGTAAGAAACTGTCTCAGGGAAATAAAGTGTGAGGGAGGCCTCCAAATGCATGGGTCTCATGCCACCCAGGCTGACCTCTGTAGTTTAGGGTGACCTTGAGCTATTTATTCTCTTGCTGTAGCCTCCTGAGTGCTGAGATTACAGCTGTGCATCATTGCACCCCAATAATTTTGCAAATTTCAAAAATCTATAATCAGTTATTATATATACATATCCACAACTTGTATAGTATTCAGTGTATCAGCATAAAATACTATGATATATAACAATGAAATAACAGATTAAAAAGAAGAGAGAAAAGGTACTTATAAACATTTCTATACTTTTTAAAATAAATGTTTCAATAAGTCTTTTGATATTTTAGATCACCAGGTATTAAAATTTTAATTAGTTAAAGATATGAGACAATGACCATTATCCTTTTTTTTAAAAACAAATCTAAAATTTAATTTCTCTGTATATTATTAAAAAGATAACTGAACATAGGGCTGGAGAGATGGCTCAGTGATTAACAGTGCTTGCTTGCAAAACCCGAAGGCTGGTTTCAGTTTACCTAGTACCCATGTAATGCCAAATGCACAAAGTGGCACATGCATTTGGAGTTTCTTTGCAGTGACAGGAGGCCCTGGTGCACCCATACTCATACTCACTCTCTCTGTCTCTCAAATAAATATTTAAAAAATATAACTGAAAATGGCTGAAAAAGCACTTTTGTCTTACTTTTAACAACTACTGATTATAATATCTATTCTATGCCAGGAGTGTGAACCTTGGGGCTAAAAAGATAGGGAAATCCAACAGGCATAGGCTCTGACTGTGAGAAGCTTCCAGTTGAGGGTGATGTGTATTTTGGTATTTGGAGGTGTACATAGCGAAACTGACAAGTCTTAGTACTTCATGCTGTTACTGAAGCCGACTGAAATTGATTTGTATATTGGTGTTAACTAAGTCGAAGGTGAAATCCCAAGATCAAATAAAATGGGGAAATAATATAAATTGTAGATATGTTTATATAGATACTTATGTATAAGTTTATAAAACTCTGTCTCAAACAAAACAGAAGAAGCCTCAGTAATCAGTTACTCCATTCAGAAGGTAGTTCAGTGAAATCTCCATCTCTCTTGCCTGTTAGGAATGCCAGCTTGTTCTGTGTGTGCTTCTTTCTATTTGCTCGTAAACCTATTATTCGAGCACAACTTTGATAGGTCTAAGGAACCAGCTGGATGACCTTGTTGCTGCTGTTTCTGCAGGAATTTCAGCCAACATTATCACACTTTGTGTAAAGCAGTGAGTCACCTAGCAACTGTTGACTGCATTTTCTCCCTGGCCAAGGTCGCTAAGCAAGGAGGCTACTGCAGGTAATGTATATTTCATTTCCCCTGTTTATCCTTGCTTCCGATAAAATGGCATTGTCCAATTAATTTTAGTGTCTCTATTATAAAATGACCTGGTCAACGCAAACGCAGTGGGCTCTGGGTAAAGTTGAATAGCATGCACCTGTGGCTTCATTTGCGAAATAAACTCCTTGCTTGTTCTGATACTGAGCACCATGAAAACACACGCTCTGTGTAAACCCAGAAGTGATTGCTACATTTGAAATTTGAAGTTAGGAACGTTTTAATAAAATGTGAGCACTTTTTACATTGCTAGTTTTCACTTGGACATGCTAGAGTATATTTAACTTCATTTTTAACTTTATGAAAACTCGATTATGCAGCGAAGGACTAAAAGGGTAGGGATACCCCTGATCTTTTCTGTCACACTTGTTGAGAACCCAAGGTCACACTGTTGGTCCCTGTTGGTCTCCGAACTTCCCAGTATGCTGCTTTCTCCTTCTCATCAAGAGTGTTTGCACGAAATAGATCTAGATCTAAATAGTTCCTTTAAGTTTTGAATGAGTTGATTTCAAAACTATTTCAAAACCATTTGTTCCAAAAATAAAGTATTTTTGCTTACCAGCTTATTGTGAGGACTGAAAATAAAGCACAGTATATGTTGCCTGACAATACTCACGTCCACAGGGTTCATAGGAGAGACACAGTGCTGCTCATCATCTTTTATATCTACATTTCTTCTCTGGGTTGTGGTATTTAAAAAAATCATTTATTTATTTATTTGTTTACGAGAGAGAGAGAGAGAGAGAGAGAGAATGGGAGAGAATGGGCACGCCTGGGCCTCCAGCTACTGAACTCCAGACAGATGCACCACCTTGTGCATCTGGCTTTATGTGGGCACTGGGGAATCAAACTCGGGTCCTTCTGCTTTGCTGGCATTTGCCTTAACCACTAAGCCGTCTCTCTAGCCCTTTTGTGCTATTTTTTAATTTAAGTGCTCTATGACATCCAGTAGCAGGAGTTTATTTGAAAAAGTTTGTTGAGTTTACAGACTTTCCTTGTGAGAAGAGAGTTCAGAGGATTGCCTATAAAATTATATCTCTAAAGGCCGTGTATTGGTCCATTTCATTTTCCTATCCATTTGTGGTGATCGTTTCATGTCTGGCATAACAGTCATGTTTAACATAGGTTTGTGGCATTTTCACTCTTACTTAGTTTCTTGTCACGTCAAAGGGATACAACACACACACACACAGATCTGCCTACAGGTACCCAGCACCGCCTCTTCCAAATCAGGGGTTGAGGTGATGCTTTGATCACTGCACTTCTTCCTTTAGTGTCTCCTTTCAGGGCACAGCTGTCCTGTGGGCACAGAAACCACTCAGCACCTCTGAGTGGGAGATTGGCACCTCATGGACATCCAGCCTACCCCAGGTCCTGCCTGCTAATGCCCTGCTATTTATCAGGTGCTTCTGTACTTCCTTTAGCTTTTTTGTTCTTAGTCCAAGGGTGGTTCCAGATTACCTCATCAATCAGCAAGGTATTTCAGGAAGCATTTTCCATGTTGAAAGGCTTTCCAATTTGGATGTCATATGTTTTATATTAGGAGAAGTCTGCCTGAAAAGTTACATAAATCATGTCTTATCCTTTTACATCAATCTCTGACAAAAATCAAAGAAATGTAAGTAGCTATGACATAGGAAACATCTATCTAAATAAGTGCTGAAATTTGCATGCAGTTTCTTAAATTTTCAGCTTACTTAAAGACTTTAGTGCATGTGGACTAGTGCATTTAGTTGAAGTTAAGGATTTGATGTCAGAATTGCAATCTTTTCTTTCTAAATACAATAGTGATATTTTTATTTACCATGCTATAACCTTCAGGCAAAATTCTCATTTTAGACCTTTCTGTCCGATTTGTATTCTTGATATTTGTTTCAGCAATATTCATTATATTCTGTTCTTCTGGGATAGTTAAAAGAGAAAGCCGAGATTTAAAATGTATAATGTGCAATAAATAAATTTGTTTGAGTTCGAATCCTTTGTGTGTTCCAGGAAGCATCTAAATTTCTTCATTCCTTCCCTTCATAGCCCGTCTTTCTTGCGTGACTGTTCTCTGTTAGTCTGTCATCTCCTCTCTGAGAATTTCCCTTTGCTTCTGAGTTTGCTGGGAAGTGTTTTGTCATTGTGTAATTTTTGATAGCAATAAAATGAATCGCTTACAATTTTATTCTAAAGTGAAAAATCTTACTAGGAAGTCATATCAATGTCATGAAGATGATATATTGATTTCACTTGGCAAAGCACCTAGGATTTTATGGTAAAGTTTATATCACAAGATATTTCATTTTTCTCCTAGAATAAATCCATAAACTATCTACATAAAAATCTAGTCTTTACAAGTATACTGTCCCCCTTCATGGATACTTTCAACTTATTTAACACAGCAGACACTGTAGCAAAACAAAATTAGAATGATGAAATTAATTATTTAGAGAACAAGTGTCGGTGTTCTGAGTAAATTCTAAAACATGTTTGTCTGGGTTGAAGAATTTGAGGAGGGAAGCTGGGAGATTGCACAGGTGGTAAAGTTTTGGCCTCACAAGCCCGAGGATCTGGGTTCAATTCCTAGCACCCCTAGAAACGCCAGGCATGGCAGCATGCACATGTAATAGCATTGGGGAGGTAAAAACAGGATAGTCCCTTGGGCTCCTAGCCATCTAGTCTGCACCAATTGGTGCATCCAGGCCAATGAGAGACCCTGTCTCAAAAAAGATGGACAGCATTCCTGAGGCTAACACCTGAGGTTGTCCATGTGCACCCATACTCACACATGCACCCCCACATATATGGCATATGAACACATGCACACCACACAAACACAAAGAAGTTGAGGAAATTGTTGCCATGACAGAAGGCTGAAAAAAGGCCACAAAGGCTGGAGAGATGGCTCAGCAGGCCCCAGGTTCATTTCCCCAGTACCCACATATGCCAGACCCACAAGGTGGTGGCCCTGGTATGCGCTCTCTCTCTCTCTCTCTCTTTCTTTCTCTCTCTCTCTCATCTCTCTGCTTGAAAATGAATAAATAAAATATTAAAAAAAGAAAAAGGCCACGAAACTGATGATAAATGTTCAAGTTAGTAAGACATAGACATAATCTAAGATTGAGTGGTCAGGTTACAATATTGATACCGTGTATTAAAACTAGAGGTTGTGAAAAAACAACCAATATACTGATGACAGGAAGGTATATTGTTACAGGTACTCATCTATTAAAATTTAAAAAGTATAATTAAGTTCTACGTCAGGAATTTTTGCTACTATAGAGAAACACTTGAACACACAGATACACATTAAATTATTTAGTATCAAATTGGTTATAGCCGGACCTGATGACACATTCCTTTAATCCCAACACTCGGGAGGCAGAGGTGGAAGGATCACCAAGAGTTCAAGGCCACCCTGAGACTACATAATGAATTCTAGGTCAGTCCGGGGAGACCCTACCTCAAAAAACCAAAACCAAAAAATGGTTACAGCAATGGAAATTTGGACATAGTCTAAATGTCCGAGAGTAGAGAAAGCCTGCTTCCAAAGAATGCTGACATGATCTCCTCTCCAGCTTGACATGCAACAAGGATCCACCAGACTTCATCCCAGGTTCTTAACTGCCCTCCAAAAACCAAAGAAAACTTCACATTGTTTTAAAAAGAACAAATGAATTGCCATTTTATCATATGCATCCAAATGACATTTCTGTGTTTCTGAGAAAGACTGAGACCTTTAGTGATCTTATTTTGCCTGTATCTTCATTTTCTTTTCTTTATCATTTTATTATCTTTATCATTCTAGGAATGATTTCAACATGGTTTATCAGTTATTCTAACTGGACTGTAAAAAATCTAAAACAATAAGACAGGAGAGTGATGATGCGAGAGTATCAAAAAACAAAAACACAAACTTGCTACACCATCTTTCTGTTTTCTGTTTCCCCACCTGTTACCGCTTCTTTGAGACAGTATGAAAGAGGTGCACAGGCTCCATTGGCGTAATCTCCTTTACCATTCCTGCTATGGTTGAGACTTTTCTTCAAAACAGAATCTTTCTCTAGCTAGGCTGTTCTGGAACTCACTCTGAGCCCAGGTTGGCCTTGAACTCATGGTGATCCTTCTATCTCAGTCTCCAGAGGGCTGAGACTATAAGCATGAGCTGCCACTCCCAGCTGGGAGACTTTTCACTTGGCTAGTATAATAGCAAAGAGAAAATTATTGACATAAGGCATTTTATAGTTACTCTGTTAGTAGAAGATGGAAGTGAAAAGCAAGATAGTTGTTTGGAGATAAAAGTGATGGCAGGGAATCTTCAGTATAAACAGAATCCGAGTTTGTGGCTGAGAGTATTGATTCAGGTTACACTATTGGTGCTACATCAAAAATTGATTTGTAATAATATATTTGTAGGGTGAAATGAAATGTATTATGCTCACCCACTTAGTTACTCCATAGCAACCATTCAACATGTAATGTTTGGCATCACACGCTAAAAGGCATGTGATGGTCTTCTATGTTCACTCTATTATTCACCAAAATTTTCTTGATATAGTTTGTAGGTGGATAGGCAGGAAATTGAAAGGAAGCAGATGGCGTCCAAGCAGATGGAAATGAAAGGATTGATTTTATTGATTATTCTA
>PVHP010006847.1:24745-59077 GCA_004024765.1 Zapus hudsonius | reverse complement strand
AGAGAGAGAGAGAGAGAGAGAGAGAGAGAGAGAGAGAGAGAGAGAGAGAATGCACCAGGGCCACCACTTTGTGGGTCTGGCTTATGTGGGTCCTGGGGAATTGAACCCGGGGCCTTAGGCACTGGAGGCAAGTGCCTTAACCACTGAGCAATCTCTCCAGCCCTGTTGGAATTTTTTTTAAATGTCAGTTTTGCAACACAAGTTTCAATGGCATTAAGGGCAAAGCTAGGTTGTATATTGTATTAATAACTTTTCTTGTTGCTGTGACAAGTGTCTGACCAGAAGCAGTGTCAGGCAGGGTTTATTTTGGCTCAGTGTCTGAAGGCATACAGACCACCATAGTGGACAAGCCATGGCAGGGGGAGTTTGCCATGCAGCTGCCTATGTCTCTGAGGAACCCTGCTGACCTTCATCCTCTAGGTCAGTCTCTATAACTCTACATCTTCAAGGTGGGCCCCAAGTCCCCAAGGTTCCACAACTTCCCCCAACAGAGCTGTGAGTTAGAGACAAAGTATTCAAATGTGTGAGCTTGTGGGGAGACATTTTACATACAAACCATGACACATTTTCTTCATTGTTTTGTGTTTCTTCCTTTTATACTCTGACATTGTCTTGGCAGCTATCAACAATATTACAAGGTGATGGGTAGCAATGGCCCTCCTTTTCCTCTGATTAGTAACTTGTGTAGTTTTATCTTCATTTTCTTTGATGCATGACTTTGGGCTCACTCACTGTAATTTTTGTTTTATTTTGATGTTTATTTTTAGTCAAAAACATTGAAACACTCTTCTGCTTACATGGAGTTCTTCTGCTTTTGTTGGGCTTCCTTAGAGATTTTCTCTCTATTGTCAGGAAGCTAATTTTCATGAGGTCCCAACATTTATTGCAATGTAGTTGAAGGAGAAGGTTGATTGAGTCACATGAAATACATTTCAAGTAGTTACCTAAGGGTATATAAGAACCCTTTTTCACATGGATTTATGTGACTTCACCCTGCCTGACAACACAGTACCCAGCAATACAGTAATGGATAGCAGAGTACCTGTCAACACCGTACCTGATAACACAGTTTTTAAAAAATATAACTGTTGACTTTAGAAAGAATTCTCATTATTCAGTTTTATTTAGCTAAAAATTATTCAGACATCCAACAACTGTAATTTTAACTCCAATTAGAAATACCCAAAGATTTGAATGAACTCGTGTTATGCAAATTAAAATATCTCTTTCTCTCATCTGCTGCCTTTTCTTCCCTAGGCCATAGTGTGTTCTTCATTAGTTTAGCCTTAGGTATCATACTCTAATTATGTGTCCCATGTAAATGTTATCTCAGATACAGATGATAGAGCTATCAGACCTGGATCATGACGGCTAGTAGATATGACCCAGGCATTTCTTTCTTATTGGGGTTTATTAACCATTTCTCTCTTGGAGGCTGCCTTCCTGTTCATTCAACTTCATCTAGATCAGATTCTAGGAATAAGCTTACTAGCAATGTGAGTCAATGACTGTACACACAAAATGTGATGCTTGACCAATAGAAAACTTGAAAATAAAGTTCCCAGAGAAAAATCACACCTGTGTTAGAACTTCTGCAATTAAGTTCGACAAGTGTGGAAAGTCAGAATGTTACAGGTTCAGAGCCAACATTATCCTGGGCTAGCTTAGCCTTTTAAAAAATAGCCAAGTAATTACTGTCTACCTCTGTACAGAATCTAATGTCTCTGAGACCAAAACTCCTGTTTCAGGAGAGTCCTGCAGCTTGTTTCAGACAATGTGCTCCTGTAAACCATTAAAAGATCTAAAATTCCTCTCCAGAAGGCACCTCCAAGCAAAAAGAGGAGTAATGTTTGATCAGAATTTCCCGAGAACCCCTGTTCTGAGTTAGAGTTCTTCTAGGTGTGTGTGCCTTTTTATGCTAGACCTATGCCAAGAGCTTGCTTGCTGCTTCTGGGATAAAATCACGAGACCCCAGACCTCCCAGAGCAGTTAATGATTGCTAGGAGTGGGGTAGTCAGGTTCAGCAGTGGTAAGTTGCCCATTTCAACCATGATTATGCAAGCAAACCTAACTTAACTCAACTGGTTAAAATAAGGCAAGAAAGTTAAATGGGGATTAGTGAGGCAGAAGAAGGGTGTTAGCGGGAGGGGGAGAGGGATAAGAGGGAAATTGGGAAGCGTGTGATCAGAGAACATTATATACATGTATGTATGAAAATGAAATAAAAAATGTTAAAAGAAAAGCAAGAAGTAGAAATTATTTCCAAAGATTAACTCCTTAATCAGGCCTTGGGCTTCACTGCTGTCAAATTTATTTATATCTTATTTCTTGAGAGGCTGAAGAAGTGATGCTAACAGTGAGTGTAAGAACACTTGAGCCAGGGAACGTCTAGTGGTGTGTTTCGAGCGTGTCCAATGGCATCGTGTCCCACTGATGAGTGATGCAAAGACAGAAAGAGACAGAGGCTTTAAAAGAGAAGCAGCTGGTTTTGTCATTGAAAGAATTGATTTTGTACTGACACAATGAATGTCTATGTCAGGAAATGTAAGCCTAATTCTTTCTTAAGTGGGGAGAGAGTGCTGCCTGTTAACACTCCTCACACACCCACCAACACCAGCTGTGCATTTCAGAAAATGCTTTCTTCTGAAAATATAATTCTTATGTTTATTACACTATATTTGCTTTGTCTAGGTCAAAAGTACAATTTCATTTTTGATTAAATTCTTTCTCATTGTTTAATCTATTAAAATGAGAGTTAAAATCTACCTTAAACCAATTGACGCTTTTTCTCCTTAGGTCTTACAGTAATCATTTAGCAATTTCTTTACTTCCTGGATACTTTGGGTCTTAGTGTATGTACAGTTTTATAGATTAGTAGAATTCTACTGAAAATAAAATAAAGTGGAATAAAAATGACTTTACTAAGAATGAAACCCAAACTATAACATATTTGTGAGTAAATTTAACAAGATATACTTCTATACTGCAAACGATATAGCATTGCTGAGAGACAGTAAGGAAGACCTAAAAAATAGGAAAACATTTCATTTTGTGGAATGGAGTAATTAATATCATAATGGGTTGGGGGATAGAGTCAATCTAGAATTCTATCTATATCCAGTGAAAGTATCTGTCAATGATGAAGAATAAATGAAGACATTTAAATAAGTGGTCGCTAAGAGGATTTAGTTGCTGCTAGGATGCATTCATAAGAAACGTCAAGGGAAGAATTCCAAGCTGAGATGAAATGATGCTAAAGGAAAATTCAGATTTTTTTACCTTATTTTTAAAGGTAGGTTCTTGCTCTAGGCCAAGCTGACCAGGAACTCACTATATAATCTCAGGGTGGCCTTCAACTCCTGGCAATCATCCTACCTCGGCCTTCTGAGTGCTGGGATTAAAGGCATGAGCCACCACAATGGGCCAGAGTTTTAAAAATTAAGGCAGAATGCTAAAATGATAAAATAGGGGCCCAACATAGACCATAAAAATATAAAAAGTGATATTATAGTCCTTGAAGCAACTTTAAAGACATTGATGCAATGGGATTGGTGGTACTGGCCTGTAATTCAAGCTACCTTATAGGCTAGGCAGGACAGTCACAAGTTCAAGGCCACATGGGTTATAGTATGAGTTCAAGACCAGCCTGGACCATTTAGTGAGACCCTGTCTCAAAATAAAAAGTAAAAAGAGGGCTGGGTATACAGCTCTGTAGTAGGGCAAATCCATGAGACTATTGGCTCATTCCCCAGAACCTATCCATCCCCCACTGCCCCAATCCCCCCCACTGTGATGGCTTGAGCCAGGTGTCCCCCACAAACAAATGTGTTCCAAATGCTCAATCCCCAGCTGATGGTAGTTTGGGTTTGAGAACCTTGTGGGAAGTGTGTTGTTGGGGGTGGGCTTATAGGGGTTATAGCCAGCTTCTCCTTGCCAGTGTTTGGCACATCTTCCTGCAGCTGTTGTCCACCTGCTATAGTGGAGGTGATGAACACCCTCTGCTCATGCCATCAATTTTCCTGCCATGATGGAGCTTCCCCTCTAATCTTTAAGCCAAAATGAAGCCATTCTTCCCATCAGCTTGCTTTTGGTTGGGTTCTTTTCACAGCAATGAGATTTTTTTTGACTACAACACACACACATACACAAGGCATGCAAAAAATGTAGGTAAAATGTGATAGAAAAATAGAATTCTGGAAAATATTTTAAAAATATTCAGATGATCCAAAAATATATTGGGAAAGATACATAAATCAAATATAGTTATATGAAGAATTGCTTTAAAGTTAATAGACCAAATAGCCCTATTGAAAGAAATATTCTCAAAATTGGTAGGAAACAAGACTCAATTATTTTCTGCTTATACAATGTGAACTTTAAATGTAAGGATACAAGTATCTTGAAAGAAAATGAATGGAAATAGACATGACTTTCAAACAGTAAATATAAAGGGAATAGATTTACTGTATTAATGTGAGAGAAAATAGACTTCAAAACAAAGAACACTGCCACAGATAAAGAGGGGTATTTTATAACAATGGGTCAGCTCATCAGGAAAAGATAAGTATTCATGCATACAATAATATCTCTCTGTCTCCATTTCTTTTTCCTTCCTTCTTCCCTGCCTTTACCTTTCCTTCATCTTTTGTGATCTTTTTCCCTTCAGTCTTTCTCTTACTTCTGCCATGAAAGGATTTAGCAAGAAACCTATAATCCAGAAGGAGTTCTCTAGGACACGAGCATGTTAGCTTCCTGCTTTAGTCTCCATAATTTTGAAAAATATCAAATTTTAAAGTAATCCTGTCTATGGCATTTTGCTATAGCAGAAGCCCAAGCTAAAACATACTTCAGGCCTGAGAATAGCAAAATTAACAATACGCTGGATACAACAGCTTTGCTCACAATACCCAGTATCTAGAAATACCCTGAATAACTTCCATTAACTGGTGAGTGGGTAGACTATGTGTGCTATCCCATACTACTGAATGTTACTTAGCAGTGGACACTACTAATGTAAACAACATGAATGAATCTCAAAAACATTATTCTGTGCTGTCCGAATTAGCATATATCTTATAGTATTCATGATACAAAGTAGAAAGTAATCTATGCTGATAATAATTTGAGATTCACCTGGGGCCAGGGATATAGTTAGGTCTGAAATAGAAAGAATAGGAATCTTTTAAGGAAATGTTCTGTCTTTAATGTGGAAGTGAGTTCTTGATGGTAGAAAACCTGTAAAGCTCATCAAAATTATGATTTTTAGGTACAGTATAGTTACATTTTGTATTTAAGAAATTATATACATGTAAATTATTCCTCAAAAAAGATAAGGACAAAAAATAAATGCATAAATATGAAAGTGAAAAATTCCCCTTTTTGGTTTTTGGAGACTGGGTCTTTCTTTAGAGCCTAGGCTGCCCTCACATATATACTTATTCATAATAAAAATGTAAAAAAAAGAAAGATAAGGCCATTGAAGGAAGGTGAGGATGCACATGGGTTTTGAGTCAGCCCCATGGATTGCATGTCTAACTTTACCCCCTCGCAAGTTATATGACTTTGGGTAAACATTCCTCTCTTTCTTTGTGAAATGGAGGAAAAACACAATACTCACAACTGTGACAAATACAGTAATATGTGAAAAGCAATTAGTTCAATATCTGGTCTACAAACAGACATAGAAAACTAGTTTTGATTGTCTCTGATGTTTTATGATGGGAAAGACTCTTATCTCTCTATTATATTTTGCCCTAAGAACAACTAATCCATGATGCTTTAAAAGTCTTTGTCAAAAATGCAAAACAAAATCATTGCACGGCATTGTTATTCATAGCAAGTCTCTCTTTCAAGTTTTTGCTACAAACAGATCATTTGGATATCCAATTTCTTAATAAACAAACTTTTTGACTATGGTGTAAATACATCTAAACTTTCATCTGTATCATCGATATTGAAAAAAAAATCATTCTGTAGTAGTCTAATCTGGTATTAAACTCCCTGAAACCTCCTGTTTCAGCCTGCCAAATGGAGGTTAAAGATGTGTATTACCATTCCTGACTTTTAATCAACTTTAGTTTTTGCACATTCTAGTGAAAAAGCTCGTGTATAACTGCATTCCAGGTATTTTATTATTGGTAGAACTGTGGGAATTTTGCCCACAAACCATCAGATGAAGAACTCTTGCTCCACTCCCATTTTAACTGAATCTTGAAAGAGATAGGCCAAAGTGCTGCCAGGAGGAAGCTGATACCTGAATCCATACTTCTTTTTCAATTTATTTGCATGTGTGTGTGTGCACACACATGCTTTCATGGCCAGGGTTTCTTGCAGCCGCAAATGAACTCCAGATACATGTGCCACTTTGCATCTGAGATTACATGGGTGTTGGGGAATTCAACCTGGGCTGGCAGACTTTGCAAGCAAGTGCTTTGAACTGCTGAGCCATCTCCCCTAATAATAGTAATACTAATATTAATACTAATAGTTCTAATGTTAATACTTCTGTTAATCTTGCATCCTTTAAGTACACAGCATCTGGTGAAGTAATCGCATTTTTATGAACTCAAATAGCTAATATTTTACTTAGAATATTGGCACAGATTTTCATAAGAGTTTGGATTGTAACTTGTCTTTCTTGTATTGTCTTCAAATTTTGACAAAGTTTTGTTGGCTTCACAAATTTGTGTGGCCTTACAAAACATGTTTCTTTTCCCTGGAAGATTTTATGTCAGATGATTTTTATTTCCTCATTAAATGTGAAAATTCACTGCTGAGAATATCTGAGTCTAGGGATTTCTTTATGCAAGTGCTTTAAATTGCACATTTAATTTCCTGTAGACACAGAAATATCTACTTATTTTTGTGTCAGTTTATTTATGCTATATATTTTCCATTTCATCTAAATTTTCAAATTCTTAGCAAAAATGGGTTCATAATATTCTGTTATCTTTTTAAAAACACCACGTGCTATTCTCATATTGAATTATATTACTTAGCAATGAAGAGAAAGGAGAGAAAGAGAGACAAAAAATGGGCATGCCAGGGCCTCCTGCCACTGCACATGAACTCTAGATCCATGAGTCCCTTTGAGTATCTGGATTTACATGGCCATTTGTGAATCAAACCTAGGTTGTTAGGCTTTTTGCAAGCAAGCATTTTAACCACTGAGCATTTTCTCCAGCCCTATATTATCTTTTTAAATATATGTAGGATCACTATATTTTTGCTTGGTTAATTCTATTTTGATTTGTTTTTTAATTCATAGATTCTTCAACATTATCTTCATTATAGTAATAGATTTCTTCCATGTGTCTTCTGCTATTAAACTCAGGACACTGTCATTCTTCCTTCTTAGTAATTCAGTTGTATGCCACAAATCTAAGTGTATAATGCATTTTATTGTATTCTTATTATTTTAGTTTTTAGAGAGGGTCTTGTTATATATCCTGCACCTTGCTTTGTAGACCAAGTTTGCCTGGAACTTGAAGTATTTCTCCTGTCTCTGCCTCCTGAGTACTGGGATTACAGATGTGTGCATGATGCCCATCATTATTAACATTCATTATTAACTTCAAAATATTTTCTAGTTTTTATTCTGGATTCTCCCCCTCCCTCTCTCCCCCAATCCCTTCCTTTCTTCCTTTGATTTATGAAAGAAAGAAAGAGGCAGGTATATATATATATATATATATATATATATATATATATATATATATATAGAGAGAGAGAGAGAGAGAGAGAGAGAGAGAGAGAGAGAGAGAGAAAAGAGAGAGAAAATGGGACTCTAGCCCCTGCAAACAAACTCCAGATGCATTTGCTTTATGTGGGTACTGGGGAATCTGAAACTTGGGTCCTTAGGCTTTGCAGGCAAGTGCCTTAACCACTGAGACATGGCTCTAGCCTCTGTTCTAGTTTCTTTATTGACTCACAGATTTTAAAGAGATTTTTACATACTTTTCAAGAGAGTTGGACATTTTTAGTCATTTTCAATCATTTATGTTTATTTTCTTAAGAATAAAACTATATATAACAATCTTTAAAATCTATATATAAAAGCTCTAATAAAAAGCCACAGATTGAGTCTGTTTCTTTTGTCTGTGAGGTCAGATTATTAATCAGGGCATGACAAGCTGTCTGAGCTACCTTGAAGGTTTTCTTTTCCTACAGGTTTGTTCTGATCCTGACCAGTGGTCAGGGGTTCTGGGGAGCCTAGTACTTGGCTCAGTCAGTTTCCTTTGGACAATCCAGAATGTCCAGTTTTGTCTCTTTGGGCTGTGATACAAGCAAAGTCCTCTTTAAATGTCAGCATCTTTCCACTTCCCTTCTTATCCTTGTGCCAGGAAGCTGCTGTACAGCTGGCTTACTGGATATCTCTTTCAGGATCCTGACCTCACATGCTCTCAACCTATTTTCTGATGTCATCCCACATGATTTTTTTCAGTGTTTTTGTGTTCATGTGTCACAAACTACTCTCAGACCCAAGCAAAGTTAGGGTGCCCTTGTTTGCTTCTTACAAACCATCCCATGTACATCAGTAGGAACATTTGACAAGATCCTAGCAGAGCATCATTCTCTTCTGGAAATACTCCCATGGCTTCTTATCAGACTTGGAATAATAAACGTTTATTCCCTCTGCATGGCTTCTGAGGCACTGGCCCCTCTTTCATTCTCCTTTCCTCATACTGCCTACCACCAACCCTGCATACTATCTTGGGCTAGTATTCTTCCTGTTTGTTTAAATATGCCAAAATCATGGCCCTTGGGCCTCCTTGAAAACTAGAGCTAACCATGTCTTTGTATTTCTGGCTTCTCAGTTCATGCATATCAAACCAACTCTGAAAGGCTTTGTTAGCCCACTGCTATCTAAGAAGCCCCTTTCAGTGATGTGTATCATAGAAACACATGATTTTCCTTCACACAGCTCATCTTTCATTCAAATTACATAATTGTGCTGTTTCTGCTTGCTTCCCATATTAAACCGTCAACCCCAATTAGAAGGTTTTGTCTGCCTTTTCTTCTAATCTTGGGGCCTGGTTGGCTCAGGATAGTAACATATGCATGTGACCTATTTGGAAATAGGCCAAGAGAGTGAGGAGAGACTCGCCAATACTGCATCTCTGGGATATAGTTTAATGCTGGCTCAGTCTAGCTGATCTTTCTGAAGAGCCTGCTTTCAGGAGTTCCTTCTTTTATTGGGATGCTTACATATTCTCTCTAAACATAGAAGCCAAACTTCTTTATCTACTGCTGTTTCTGTTTAACTTCTCTGTGTAACTATAATCTCATAAATGCTCATTATATCCCTCTAAGAAAGTAAATCAAGGAGAGAGTCCTGGCATGAAAGCAGTTTCCAAATATAGTAATAATAAAGGGTAAACTGATCAATCAACATGAAGTTTCTGCTTTATTTTAGTTTGCATTATGTTTAATATGCATTCCTCTTAATTTTCCCTTATTATTTTATTTTATTTGGCATGCGTATGTGTATGGTATGTGGGTATGCATGTATGCATTCTCTTATGTGTGGTTGCATGTTTATGTGCAGGTACATGTTCACATATGTATGTAGGCAGGTGGAGACCAGAGATAGACATGTGTCTTTCTTGATTGTTTTCCACTTGTTTTTTGAGACAGGATCTGTCAGTGAACTTGAAGCTCACCAATTCAGTTAGACTAGCTAGCCAATGAACCCTAAGGAGTCCCTGTCTCTGTCTCCCAAGTGCTGGGACCTCAGGCATATACCATTATGCCTGTCGTTTTATGAGGGTTCTGGGGATCATAACTTATGCTTCTGTGTGTGTGTTTAGTGATCACTGTTTATCTGATCTAAACTATGAATATTTCAGAATCACTGGCAATATGAGGCCTTGAGTCCTTCACCCAGGCCACAGGAGGCAAATGCCTTCAGTACACTTTACCATAGTGTTATAGGTTGTCTTCTTAAAATCTCTATTTTTGTCTGTAGGACCCTGCTGAGAGGCACAGAGGACATAGGGTTAAAGAAAAGTTGAGACTAGCCTGAAACCCCGATTATCTCATCCTGAGACCAACAGGAATTTTGGCCATTTCCTTCCCTTCCATCTCCAGCCACCTGGTGGGCCCCAGCAAACCCTGATAAGTCCAGACACTTCAAGGGCTGAGATTACTTGAGTTCACATAATTTAGTTATAGAAAGTATGAGGGTCACAGCTTCTCTACAACAATTGCCATTTGTTATATGCCTAAAGTCATATAACTCCTGCCACCCGGGGTTAAGAAAGTCCCCCAAACTTATCTATGCAAACCACCTGTAGACAGGTTACTGGTCCCTGCCAATCCTTTCATGAGACATCCATAGGCTACCTTGCCCCACAATCCCCTTTGCTGTTTGTCCTCCTGCCCCTCCTCCCTCCTAAATAAAAGCAACCCTCCCCAATCTAAAAAGCAAGCTCTTCACTGCAAGTGTCTCCTGGGTGGCTATGCCCATTGGCCCACTGCTATCCCAAGACTCCGTCCACCCAGCTTTGTGGATGAATAGGGGAGTTAGTGTACAATGACCCCCCCAAGTAATCCATGGACAACATTTGCTCACAAAACACTGAACTCCTCAGGAAAGAAAATCACATGTATTTCACCTTACTATCTCTAGTTCCTGAAACATAGTAGCCTATGTTATAGTTTAAATCAGATAATCAGAGATCATTAACTGCACACAGTGACATTTTATCTGAGGCCTGATGGAGTTAGTAGGTGGGTAGGTTAAAGATGTGCATTTTATTTTTAAAATAGTTTTTATTTATTTTCAAGGAGAGGGAGAGAGAGATAATGAATGAATGAATGAATGGGCACATGCCAAGGCCTCTTGCTGCTGCAAATGAACTCCAGATACATGTGCCACTTTGTGCATCTGCCTTTAATGGGTACTGGGGAATAGAACCTCGGCCATCAGGCTTTTCAAGCAAGCTCCTTTAACTGCTGAGCCATTCCTCCAGCCTGGGGATGAGCATTTTAGAGAGATATAAACAATGACAAAATAAACACAAAGACATGGCTGTGTGGAAGCACAAGGTGCATCCAGGAACATCAGCCACTAAGAGTCTGAGGTGGACAGCATTGAGAGGTAAAGATAAAGACTTCACAAACCCGTGTCTAACTGTCTCCCTCCCTTCTCAACTAGTCAGGAAAATGGAGTCCCAGGTTTTCCAGCTGGATAAGGTAACATGCAAAGCAATGGAGTATTTGCTGTTAAGGGCTATTTTTTTGGAATGAAGACAGTCTTGCAGGGAGAAAGTTTATTTGAACTTTGGTTTTTTCCTTCTTGGAACTTGGGCTTACAGCTTTATGGGAGGAGGACAAGGACACAGCTAAGGATGGTGAGGTGGACAGATTCAGGGAAAAGGGGTCTCTGGTAGCTTAATCAACAGCTGTGCTTTTTCTAGCTTCTGTTTGTGGCATCTGTGAAGGCTGGCCAGGATTCCCCATACTTAGAGCCAAAAGTATGCCTAAGCATCACAACATAAGCAGTGCCTGGCCATAGGAGCCTCAAATGCTGTGCGAGGAGCTCTGGCTTTCACATTTGTGCACTGAGAACTGGAGGATGATTTTGGAGTCGAATGTACAGCTTTGAAGCCTTTGTTCAAGTCCAACTTAAGTTAGTCTCTTGCTGTTTAACTTACGGGAATGGTTAGTCTCAGGGACACATGATGAGGTTGAATATAAGTGTCTGTTTTGCCCCATTTGATACTGGATGCTAGTGTTTGAGTCACGAGAGTACAAAGGCAGCTTCAGGCTGATATTAAAGAGGTAGTGGATGTGTGCATGCAGGAATGAAATGCAGGGTTTGGGAATTTTAGGCAAGTGCTGTGCTACTGAGCTGGGGCTACAGAGTCCCAACACTGTGATGTGGCTTACTAACGCAATACCTTTAATTAGACCACTTTGGATGGGAAGAACAAGGCCAAGGGCAAAGGGTAAGAGCTCATTTGTCATGCTGCTGCCAGAGCAAAATCAACCTTAAACAAAAAAAATCAGCGATAATTTCAGACCTTTAAGCAGATGTTAGTTGACATGTTTGCCAAAAATCATTTCAGTGGTGTAGATTTTACAAATGTATTCTAAGACTAAGAATGCCTTGATAAAAAACGTCTCAGAGGAAATTGCTCATAAAAATGTATTACTTCCTATAGCATCTTGTGTCATCCACAGGAATGCAAAGAGGAGTCCAGAAATAATTGGTGGGAGAAGCCAAGACTGATGGAACATATGACTGAAAATTCATTATTCCACGATAGTGGCTGTCGGTGTTTTAGAATCTGCTGATAACTTCAGCTCCAAGGAGGTTCAAGTGTAACTACATTCCTATGAGTCCACTTCACAGCTGTATGGAAGCTCATCTGTGAAGCCTGGGAGAGGGCAATGAAGCGTAGCTAGAAGGCGGTATAAACTAAGGGCAATGAAGCAGGTCTGGTCACAAACATTAAATTGTATTTTCTTGTCTAGGATGCTTGAAAATCCTACAGCTGTAATATGGGTGGTATATTTTTGAATATTGAAGGAGGAGTCCTGTTTAAAGCAAGTGCCTTGAGTGGGATCACACATCCATCCATAATAGATGGTAAGGATATTCCAAGGCTCTGAGGATGACTGACATCTCAAATTTTAAAAAGAATTAATTGGCCAAGCTAGGGCTTAAGCCTAGTCTTGTGTATATACAGAGCTACAATTGGCCCTCTGCATTATATTGCATATTCTTCTGTCCTGAGTCTCCTGGGCCTCCATACACACAGATTTAAGGCTGTGTTCTCAAGCTACCCAGAGAGTTTCCTGCTGCTGCCTGGAGTGATTGACACAGATCTTTACGTGTGGCCCACAGAGAACATGGGTTCTTCCTATGACCTGAGCTTAGGGTCATGGTTTAGCAGCAGAACCTATGTTCCATGAAAAGGGAACAAACTCAGGGACAGGCTCATGGCCAGCCTGCTCCTTCTGCTTCCTAACCCCAAGCACTCACCTCTGCCTGCCAGATGGGGTTCACAGTGTTGCCTATGATCTTTGATCTTCTCTCCTGCCCATGGTGAGGGAGCGCAGGGAATATGCTGTGTTTCCCAGGCTGAATGGAAATCTTCAGATAAGGGTCTGGGTTGAAAAACATCCCTTTCTTCAATCCCATAGCCTGGAAATCTATAAAATAAACGGTATATTAACTTAAGTATATTTTAGTAAAGTTAAATATCATTTCAGGCCTTACATAAGAAATTTCCATTTAAAACACAGAAAATTGTTTTCATTGTTTCAACTATTTTCCACCTCATTACAAACATGGATTAATGTGTGTGTATTTATGGAGAGAACTATATGGAACATTCACTTGACTATTTTAACTTATATTTTGGAAAGAATCCTCATCATATATCAATCTAACTAGTACTGTGGTCACTATACTTTTCATAAGAAGACCAATGGCCCTTACTAAACTGAATTTCTGTTGTGCCATAGGCAGATTAAAATGTCATTGTTTTAGTGAGGGATGAGGGTAACCTTGAGAAAAGTAGTGGACACAGAGGGAGGAAAACACCAGAAAATTGATGGGTCCAATATATAAAATTGTTCTGCAAAGTGGAGACATAAGAAAACCATGGACTACAGTTTTACCAAAAAATGTGAACTTCACTGAGGACAAAGAGAATTAGAGAAATGAAAAGAAAGAAGAGGATATTTAAAAAAAGAAAAGAAGAGGGCCGAAAGAGTAAAGAACCACAGAGGAAAGGAAATTATGTTCTCCATGGATCTGGGCACCTGTCAGTGAAGAGTTTTGAGAATTTATGCTCCAGGAAGGGAAAGTCCTCAAAAATTGAACAAAGATGTTTGATTATGTGTAATTTCATACTGTAGAAAGAGGGATGGGCTGGGAGGAGAGTGCATTGCATACATATGACGTTTCATAGTTGTTTTGGGATAATTTATAATTTCTTCATATTTATTAGAAATGTATTTATAATGTCAAGAGAGAGAAATAATTTCTAAAAAGTTTTCTGTTATTAAACCACCTTCCAAATAAATTTATGTACATATCTATACACGCAAAGCAAAGAGAGATGAAACTGCAGAGTCCACAATTCTTATGCCCAATGTAAGTTGTGAGGTGTTGAACTGCCTGCATCTCCTTAGATGCTATTCTGAGGTGGCACATGCTCGTCTCCACAGTGAGGCAAGAGGAAATCATAACAGGAATGCAATGGACCAGAAGTTATCCAACCCAGGCTCGCCTCACAAGATAGGATAGAATTTAACACATCCTGAAAGTCACTTTACTGCATAAGTAAATGTAGTCACAAGTTTCAGAATCCGGATGCAAACATCTTTATAGGACCTTTACTCTAAACACAGCCAAGGAGAGACTGTAAGTTAATTCTTGAATGTAAAATCATAGAACTAACTAGGAGCCATAGGAGGAAACAGGATCAATCAAACTAAAGACAGACAAGCAGACAAGACCTTCTCATGGAGAAATAATGGAAATTTTGAGTTTAAGGCTATGTAGAGTTTGTGAGAAAAAAAACAAAAGAATATTCATTTAAGATAAAAAGTGTATTAGGTTGACAGACTATGCTAAAAAGAAATCAAATGTAAATCATTCATCTGCTTGTACCTTCAATAAAATGCAGGAAAAAAATATTTAAGAGATGAGAAGAGGCGATAAGGGAGGTCTTCAAAGCTTAAAATTAAAAACATAGAAAGTCAAGTTCATTTGTTTTCTATGGTTGCTATAACAACTGTTATAGAATAGAAGTTAACATAGCACCTGAGACCACTCACCTTTGAAAGGCCTGTTTATATGGTTGGCTTTTGGTTGGTGTCCTGGAGCCTGGGTTTCAGGAGGGTTCCCAGCTCCCCAGAACTGATGAGTGGCTCACTTTGCTTAGACTGTACAAATTGTTTTGCTCATGGTGGATACTTCTTTCTTACTCATAGAGTCTGGGAGTTTGGGCATGTGTTAAGAAGAGGCTGCTCAGACTAGTACACCCCTTAGTAGAAACTGGGAGCACCAAATCTCTGATAATTCTCTGGAAGACAGCATTCAACACATATTGTCACAACCTGTGCTGCAGAAATAAAGCATGTCCTTTTCCCGGATTCTGCAGTGGCTGTATTTGAAAATGCTTTCATAAAAACTGAGATTTGTCTCGGTGCTGGTCTCTGCAAAAGTTTTTGTTTTTCACCCTGTATTTGATGACCTTCTTTCAAGAAATGGAAAAAAAATCATTAGCTTATAAACGTTTTCTATTATTGTTCTGTTCCATTTATTCTAACTTCTCCATTGAAAATATGGAATACCTGTCGTCCATTTTTTCCATACTTTTAGTGTTTTGTTTCTGGGGGAGACACAAAAGTATCTGCAGTCACCGATTCCATTTCCAAGAGATGGTTGTGCTCCCTGTTACCTCCTAAGGCTCCTAGTTAGTTCTATGATTTTCCTTTTGAGAATTCACTTACAGTCTCTTCTTGGCTGTGTTTAGACTGAGTAACAGCCCTATAAAGATATTTGCATCTGAACTCTGAAACTTGTGAATGAATTAACTTGTGTAGTAAAATGACTTTCAGATATGACTAAGTCCTTTCACTTGAGATGGGCAGATTATCCTGGATCCCAAGGTGGACCCAGTGCAAGCATCGTTATACAGAGGGAGCAAGAAGAGCAGAATGAACAGGACGACAGAAGCAGAGACAAGAATGATGCAGCCATGAGCCATATAGAGGGTTGGAACCTTCAAGTAGCTTCAAGTGGTAGAAAATGAGTTTTTACTGGAGTCTTTAGAAGCATTCAGCCTTACTGGTGTCTGTTTTTGTTTTTAAAGATTCATCCTGGACTTTTGACATTCATAGTGCTAAGAATACTTTTATGACATTTTAAACTACTGAATTTGTGGTAATTTGTTATAGCAACTGTAGAAAACAAATTAACTTGGCTGTATATGCTTTTAACTTTTAAGCTTTGTAGACCTCCCTCTTCTTGTCTCTTAAATCTTTTTTTCCTGCATTTTATTGAAGGTATAAGCAGATGAGTGATAAACATTTGATTTCTCTTTAGAACAGTCTGTCAACTGAGTACTCCTTTTTATCTTAAATGAATATTCTTTAGTCTTTTTCTCAAAACTCTACATAGCCTTCAACTCAAAATTTCCATTATTTCTCCATGAGAAGGTCTTTTCTGCTTGTCTGTCTTTAGTTTGATTGTCTAGAAGGTTGTTAGAATCTTTATCGCTGTTTTTCTACTCAACTTTTCTGATACATTCTGGGCTTTCCTTAGCTGTAGAGTAAGCAATCTTGTCTTTCTTTAAGGCATGGAGTTTATTTTGACATTTTCAAATGATTTTTATTTTACTTTGATTTTTCAATTTTTAATTTTATTTAGATATTTTCACATTATCTTTTGCTTTTTCATAGACACATTGTGGATTATGCATCATGAGTAATGCCAGGCTGGCTTCTTTAGCTGCAAACGTTTTAACCCTGGTCACATTTCATTGCTTGGAATTGTCATCTTGGAAAAGGTATAATAAAAATGATGTACTAGGGGGCATTTGGATAGGAGTTAACCTGGATCACCTTATCAGGTGGTTCTGTGAGCCCATGTTTGCCTGGTAGAGGCAAAATGGGACTAAGAAATCCAGACTGTGTCCTTTCCCAGCCCCACCCTGCTTGCCTGCAAGGCATCTGTCTTGGGCTTCAGGATGTTACTGGAGCTTGGTCAGTGACAATTCCTTTTGGTTTCTGACATGCAGTTATGTGATATTTTTGGTTGCTATGATTTTAGAAGGTTGGTGAAGCTGTTTTCTGAGGCTTTTGTCTAAGCCTCAGATGACAGCCCTACTTCCCAAAGAGGAGGCTGTTGGCTTGATGAGCTAAGGTTATGCTTTCAAGCTGTGCACATTTCTCCTTGTCTTCCTGAAGACCACTTAGCCAGCCTGAAGTGTGTGAACCCCTGAACTTCATGGATCATTTTAGCCAGCGCATCTCAGTGCTTCTTTGAAACTTTTCATGTTGAAATAATTTCATATTTACAGAAGTGGTCCAAAGATAATGCAGAAATTTTCTACAATTTCTTTCCCTGGTTTCCCCATTGTTAACATAGTACAGAACCAAGGGACTTTCACAAAAACTAAAAAGTTAGCTTACTCTTAAATATCAATTAAAAATATTGACACAGTGCTGGGGTGCAAGAATACCCTAGCATGCACTGGGCCATTGGTTTGATCCCAAGCACTACAAATGAATAATAATAGTTAAAACAGGAAAAGTGGCTAAATTAACAGTTTTTATTTGGGTTCCACTATAGGCTTTCTCCTTGAATGTGCTGCTTTGAGCAGATCATCTTTGATCATTTTACTAATTGGGCTTCACCAGAGGTTTTGTGTAGACAAAGGACTAGCTAGCTTGTCCTGGGCCATCCTCTGCTCACCCTCTGCAAACTGCTGACAATTTGGCTTTAGAGGAAATGACGAGAGTAGCCTCCTTTCCTATTGCTTCAAAACACATATGTAGTGCTTGCTGACATCTCCATTATCCTTACTTGGTCAAGAGGGATGGAAACGTTTTTAGTTTTTTTATTTTTTTTACTTCAAGGGTGAGGAAATTGAGGCACAGAGTGACTAAGAATGCTTGTAGGTAGAGTCAAGTTGAAGTGATTGGGATTTTTAATTCTCTCCATAAGGCTTCTAGGTGAGCAACGCATACCTGAGAGGGAAAAGCTGATCAGCCTCCGACTTCCTTGCCCTTGCACGGTCTCTTCAGAGCCGATACTTTTAAAAATCTGTCCAAGGAAAATGGGAGACAAGCAAAACAAGCATTAAAATAGGTACCCATACTCCAAAACAAACATACTTAATCAGTTATTTCTTTAGCTACATGCAGGAAAGAGAACAGGGTCACGACTTTATTAGACAGCCATTGATTAAGTTTCTAGCAACTACTGTGTTTTCCAGTAATGGAAGATCTTTTAGTGGGAGTGAGGGGTACTTTACAGAGAAATGGAAATCAATGGACACAATTATTGCTATAACTTAGGTCTTTTGTAACCACTTGTGCATAAATGGCCTTTTGGATTCAAATTTTCAAAAAAAGTATTTATTAATGCAAGGCCTAAGGCAGATGAATAAGGCTCTTATGGTTATGTTGTATTTCTAATTAGCAAAATGCACTGTTAAATTGCTGTGTTGCTACTTTTTATTGTTACTTAGGGATTTCCCAAAGACTGCATAGCATCAAGAAGCTACTCCAATGTGTATCATCTTGGGAAATTTCAGAACCTCATTTTCAGGTGAGTCATCTACAGTTTAGTCGCTACTTGCAAATCAGGTTGCCGAAACATTTCATTCTCCCATCACATATCTCAATATATTTTAACTGGCTAGTCAAAACAAAGAGAGTCTTTGGTTTCATTCTTTTCTAGAAAGATTTTACTCAGAGATGATTTTTGCAAATTTACCGTAAGGCAGGATGACTCTTGTTAGCTACCTTTGAATGTGTTGTAGGTTTCTAGACAATGAAAATTCAAATCTGAATATCAAGCAAATCAACACAATGCCCACTTTTTGAAAGATAATTTATATTGAAAAAGGTAAAACATAGAATTCAGTATTCTCTTATTCAGAGCCATTTTTATAGATATGTAGATTTTTTAATCTTCCTTCTCTCAGTCTACTTGTTACTGTAAGAGTTGTGATTGGATATTCTAAGTCACCTTCAGAATTAATGACTACCCAGTCATTAATAGAGCTAATAGCTTAGGTCAAGGGAAATATGAAGGGGTCTGTAGACCATTAGCAGATACCCCCACAGAAGCCATAATCTTGACTGAGGCTTGTGAGCAAATCTTGACAAGGTAAGGTCCATCTCAGGGAGACTGGGGTGTGCAGTGTAGGGACCAAAGTAAGTGACATATGGAATGAGACTTGAGTTATAAAGAAGACCCAGTCAAACTCTTTCACAGAAATCCGTCTTGTAAAGTCTGGTTTGATAATAAGGAACCAGAGTAAGGCATGATTGGGCTTGGTTAATCTCGCCTCTGGCTGATCTCGAGGTTTCAGTCCTCACCATGGAGAGAGCCCGTTTTGTCCTAGTTTGTATCTGTTCTTTCCATCAGTGGCTTGGCACTGAGAAATAAGTAATTAACTGAAGCTGCACCCTCAGGCTGGATCACGATCTAAATTCTGGTACTGCTCAGTCCTCAAGGACATCATTAAGGCCTCAACATGCTTTTATACCATGGACTTTTCCTCTTTTGAAACCTCTGCCTGGGCTAAGGTCACAGAAAACTTGGACTGGTTGAGCACACTCTTTATAATACTGGAAATGTCTGTGGAACTCTTGGATTCAACTATTGAAGTCTCTGGTTCTTGATACAAGTTTTAAAATGTCCATACCCAACTTGTCTCCTTAGAATACAAATTCCTTGAAGGTACAACAAAACCTATCACTTTCACAAACCTTGTAGGATTATAAATCTAGAACGTGTGGAGGTATTTATTACCTACTATGAAACTTTTTTAGTGAACACATCTAGGCTGTGTTCTAAATTTGACACACATTTTTATGTTACAGGTTCAATTACTTTTTACATGCAAGTAGAGTGGGGCTACTGATGAGAGAAAGGTGACCTACCACATGAAGCGTCTGTTTAACTGAAAAGTTAACAAGTTGTCTCATTACATATCTCCACTGAAGTCACAAACGGGGTAATAACAGAATGATATGCCAAGCTGAGAAGATTAAAACAGTAATGGTAGCAGCCACCACATCCACAGTTCCATTTCTAAGAGACCTGCTCCACACTAGCCAGTCAGGAGCAGTTTGTGCTCCATGGTGTTTGGACACTGGAAAGTGATTTCAAGTTGACTTTTTATAGTTTTCAGTTCATGAATAAATACCATATTTTGTTAGTTATATTACAGAAAACTCTTTGGTGTGAATGTGTGTATACATTCATGTTTATGTGTGTTGGTGCACATGCACATGTGTGTAGGCTAGAGGGTAATGTTGGGTATCTTTATCACTCTCCAGCCCAGGGGATCCTGTCTCTGCCTCTCCATTGCTAGGATTATAGGCAGAAGCCTCCTGTAAACCTAGTGTTTGGGAGCTGGAGATGTGGTATATTGCTGTGAAACCTGATAGAAAATAGCTTAAGGAAGAGATGAGTTGATTCTAGCTTAGAGTTTTGAGGGGATACATTCCATCATGGCAGTAAAGGCAAGGCAACAGACATGGTAGGCTTTCTGGTCATGTTACATCCAGAGTCAGGAAGAGAGGATGAACAGGCGTGAGGCCAGCTTATAAAACCCCAAAGTCCATCCCCAGTGACCCACTTCCTCTAGCAAACCACCATCTCCTAAAGGTTCCACAATCTTCCCAAAGAGTGTCACCAGCTGGGGACCAAGTGTTGAAACACAGGAGACTATGGGAGACATTTTATATTCAAACTACAACACAGGGGATATCTAGGGCAAGCTGGAGAGCAAGACTAGACACACTGAAGAGCTTGTTTAGCAACAGAACCTACCTCAGTAAGTAAAGCTAAGAGTGACCAAGAAAAACATTCGGTGTCAGCCTTTGGCCAACACACGCATGCATGCCTGCACATACATGCTACATGCATCAACATACATACACACTCATATCACACACACATACTTATGTGGAAACGTGGGAAAAAGGTTGACCAACAGTGTAAGTTAAGTAGGAATGAGACACACTGGAGTGAAATTGTCCAGCACTCTGACAACACTAATAATGTGTTGTACGCTTCTAGAAGAAAAGGATTCTTAATGCTTCACTGTAAAGAAATGATAAATATTTGAGGAGATAGACATGCTTTTCCTGGGTTAAACTACAAAATGTACATATATGTTAAAATATTACATGGTCCTTGTAGTAATTTGTATGTGATTGTATGTCCCCCATAGTCTTAGTTATCTTCTTTTTTTGTAATTTTAATATTTATTTATTTGTTTATTATTTGCAATGAGGAGAGAATAGAAATGGGCCTCTTTCCAAATGAACTCCAGATTCATGTGTCACTTTGTGCACCTGGTTTTCGTGGGTACTAGGAAATTGAACCCCAGTCAGCAGGTTTTGCAAGCTTCTTATTAAGGTTAAACTCCCTGCTTAAGTCTCCAGCATCCTGCTGCAGGGGTCTTGTCACTAGGGGCAGATAGGTTTCAAGCCAAAAGGTATAGAGAACAGTGTGAGCTCTGGCTGTGTTTTCATGCATGCTTGTGCTGCTGTCTGTTGGTGTTGGTGTTTGGCTTGTTGCAGTTTTTTCTCTGTTTGGATGTATAGACATAAGCAGCTTCTTCCACCATTGATGGAATATCCCTTGGATCTGTAAGCCTGAAATAAATCCCTTCCTCCCATAAACTGTGTCTGTTTGGAAGTTCATCCAAGCAATGTGCAGCTGTCTATAATAGTCCTCCATTAATATGTACAGTTGTGATGCTTCTGTGTATCAATTAAATACAAATTTAAGTTTAAATGAAAAAAGAATAAGCACATATTATACTTTTCAGAAAGTACTAAATACAGAGGAAACATTTATTAAAACTCCCTGAAATTATACCTGCATTATTTGGATTTTATTGATTTTATTTCTAAGTACCAGGCTGGGCATAAAGATGCGGGGTAACAGTAGCTATGATAAATGCTTTTTCACTCTTGGGAAGGTTTAGCATGATTGATGTGTTAAAGAGACGAGTTACAGAGGATTGTTAGAGGCTGAGAAACAGGCTGCAAACACACAGACTATGTTTTTTTTGACTGTGAGAATGGCAAATGACTCATCCAGGTTAGTGTCATCCCAAAGATCCCGAGGACCTGAGCATGGCCAGCACATAATTTGTCTCCTCAGGACTGACGTTCAGTTTGCTCTTCAGCCTTTCTGGTGTGTGGCTGTTATTTTAGCCCCTCCTACGTGGTATTCTACTGCTGTCTCACATGGACCTTGGGTAGTTCAACTGTAAATGTTTTACACACAAATGTTTCCACAACATAGTTTGCTCTGCAAGTAGTTTGACAGAGCCTAAGCCAAAGTGGGTGGTAGTGAAGGATAAATAAGAGAAATAATAGATTTTTGTAGGCAGTCTTCCAGGGACAAGGCCAAAGGAGATGCCACTTGCCTACCCTGGCATGGCCACAACTCACATCTGATCCAGTCTGATCCATGATGGCTTCAAGAAACACTCCCTGGAAGCAACTTCCTGTTTCTTTGCAGCTCAGTTCACCTAGGTGGGCTGGCTCTTCCTAAGTCAGTCCCTTGAGCCCATGAGCCAATTACATCTCTCCCTAATTCTAAGTCTGGTGGCAAGGCTCATCATAACTGGATGTCTGGCTCACGTCTGCCATGTGTGTAATCTCTCCTGTCTTGGCTTTCTCCATCTTGCAGTTATCTGAATACCAGTGTATAAGTCTGTCTCTTCCCGCAGGCTATACAGTCTTTGTCTCAAGGAGAACTGGTGGGGGAGCACTTCCTTCTGCCTGAGTATTTTCCTGTGTGTGTCTTCCATGTATTTGGTTTCTGGATGCTTTCTCACTATGTTGCATGTGTGATTTTTCTCAAGGATCTGAGCTCTTTCCTATCAAATCTCTTAGCTTTCTTCTTCGTGAAGGCGAAGGGCTTTCACTTTCAGGCTGTGCTTCTTGCATGTGTGGGTGTGCTTCTTCTAACTCTTTTGGCCTGGGCTCTCATGCCTTGTTTTTCGTGTGTGTGTGTGTGTGTGTGTGTGTGTGTGTGTGTGTGTGTGTGTGTGTGTGTGCCATTTCATAGGCTTCACCTCTGGAGATTTCCCTATCTTTCCTCTCTCCTCTATCCCTTGGATCCCAATTTTCCCTAAAATATACCTCATTATTCATAATTTATCTTTCTCAAGTCCCTTTTAAAAAATTATTTGCTAAAATTAGGGACCCAAAAGTTGGGGTTCAAAGGCCTGGGATCTCTGCATAATCCCTCCTTGAAACTTCAAATCCTGCATCAATAGTGCGTGGAAGATTCTAAAGGGTATTAGCAAAGACCCTAAAGACAAATAAAGGACTTTAGAGTTAATTCAGACGTATCTCTCTTGGCTTGAAAGGCTCTCGATGTCGGAGCAGATGGGATAAGTCTGAGTGCTGTGGAAGTGGTGAAACTGGATAATGCAACTACTAATACCTCTTGAGACAAAGGGTACAGGAGGGAAGTTACTTCCTGATGAACTGACTCATTCTAGCCATTATGGATACTTGGTTATTGCAGCTGAAGTCCCATGAATATCAGGGGCTGACACACAATAGAGGAAGGAAAAGCACCGTTCTAGCCATATGGACACTTGATGATTGCAGGCTGAGTTCCCATGACTATCAGGGGCTGATAGAGAATAGAGGAAGGAAAAGCACCACCAAGGGAACTGGGCATGAGAGAGATGCTGCTTGGTGTCTAAGTCACCAAAGCAGATAGGACTGTGTTCACCAGATTGCTAAGAAAGAAGTTAACTCCACATGGAACTCAGGTATAGTATGAAGCTTTAGCGACTCAGCAGTAGAGGTCATTGCTTGCAAAGCCTGACAGCTTACATTTGATTTCTCAGTATCCATTTAAAGCCAGATGCACCATGTGGCATATGTGTCTGGGGTTCATTTGCAGTGGCTGAAGGCTCTGGTACACATATTTCCTCTCCCTCTCTCTCTTTCTTGTTCTCTCCCTCTCCCTCCCTCCCTTCCTTTCTCTCTCTCTCTTTCTCTCTCTCTCTCACCTTGCAAACAAATAAATAAAAATACCTTTAAAAAGAGATGTAGAAGAGGCTTTGGCAGATCTAAGTGACTTAGACCAACATGTGAGTCAACTTTGTAAAGTGGTAAAGAAGAAGAGATAGAGGAACACAAAACTGAGAAAAAGGTCTCTCTGGGCACACAAAAGCAAATGTGGTAATATTGTGTTGAGCTCGAATTCCTAAGGGGAAAAATGACAAAAATTCAAATGATACTCCAGTGAGCTTCTGGGAGGCTTTAAAGCTTAAAGATTTCATAGAAGGCATAAATGATAAGACAGTACCGATGAAAAAGATTGAGTTTGCCCCAGGGGTGCAAACTATACCCCCAGAGTAGGCCATGTATATTTCTCTCCTGGAATAAAAGGTATGCTGAGGTTAGAAAGGTTAGGTTAGTAGATGACATATTGTCCTGGTAGCCATGGCAACTAGGGAGCAGAACAATGCAATGATAGCCAGATCTATGGTAAAATAATGGAGATATTGGCATTACTTAGATGATAGAGGAGAGGAGGCTCACAGAATCCTCACCTGGGATCCTAGCTATAACTCCCTGCTGACCTTCTGTCTAGCTACAAGTAATCTGGGAGATGCTAGAACTAGAGCATGCAGGAAATGGAAGGTTACCTGAAAGGGGACCTCTGTGATGTAACTTCCATAAGTTCACTATTCATGATGGAGTGGGACTGTATGGTGGTGCTACTATTTTAGAACAATCCAGGCTCCTGTGAGTAATCTCTTCCCCCTCATCCATGCTCTATAAGCAATCCTAAGACAAGTCATCGGTTTGCCCAAGTGGACTTTGGTGAAATTGTTACTTTGGTATCACAGGCATCATAGCTTGAGAGTGGGGATCAAAATATGGAAGTGTCTTCAGAAAATAGGAACATTAGATGGCACAGAGAGTTGGGAATATCTGATTACTTTGGGCTCAGCCTGGACTTGTCAGCCCCTGGGAGAGGCAAGCTGGTGGGCAGGCAGCACTGTTACTTCAAACAAAGTGCTCATCTTTGGAGTGTATTTTACTATGCTGTGGGTGGATAGAAACTCTGGGCTGAGTAAGGTTGTTCTGGTTTCTTTCTTTCTTACTCCATCTCCATTTCCCCAATCTAATCTAGAAAATCTCTAATGGAATATTTGGGTACCAAGGTGATTCTAAATCTTGTCAATTTGACAACCAAAGATTAACAACCATCATAAATCCACCCCTTTTCAACTTGACACCCAAAGCATAACACATTGAAGGCATAATCTTCAGCTCATGAATATCCCATAAAGACAAATATGTTCAGTCTAACTTCAAAGGCCCTCATAATCCATAACTGTCTCAATACTATTCAAAACTGTAAGTAGAACCTCTTCTGAGACTCAAGGCAGAATCTTATCTATAAGCCCTGTTAAAATCAAGCATGTGTTACATACTTCCAACATATGATGGCACAGAGTAAAATTCTCCTTGCAAAGGTGGAAACACATTGGACTAAAGCAAGACTGAAACCCAATAGGGCAAGCCTCGCACACTGCAGCTGCATGTCTGGTATCTGGGATTCTTGATAAAAATCACCTATGCTTCAAAATGCTTGGGTAGCTCCATCCTGTGGTTGTGCCTCTTTGGGGGCATTGGTACCCCAAATCTGCAGCTTTCCTGGGCAGACATTCTATGGTTTGGGCATCTCCAACATCCTGGAGTCTCCATTTGCAATTCTTGATTTCCCTCCCTGGCTTTTTATAGTGGCCTCTCATGGCCTCCTTGCAGAGATTTCAACCCTGCCTCACATTGCTTAGCCTCTGTGGCTCTCTGGAGTATGGTGTAATCCATGACCCCTGACATCTTGCATTTTTCATGCTTCTAAAGGTAATATCACATGGGCAATACCATCAAGTTCTGCTCCCAGATGGGGATGAAACTTGGACTTGGACCACAGTTGTAGCATCCTCTGAGCTTGAGAAACAGAGACTTCCTTCTTTTATGTCTTTTTCCCTTCAAAAGAATTCACATTCTTGGGATGGAGGGATTGCTAAGTGGTTAAGGCACTTGACTGCAAACCCTAACAACCCAGGTTTGATTCACTATGTAAAGCTAGATGTACAAAGTAGCAATGCACTTGGAGTCTGTTTGTAGTAGCTAGAGGCCCTGATGCACCAGTTCTGTCTGTCTGTCTCTCTTCTATCTCACTCTGCTTATAAATAAATAAAAAAAATTTAAAAAAAGAATTCACATTCTTGCTAACTTGAGCCCTTAATGGATTGGGTCTTGCCTTTGGTGCATGCTTCCTATTGTCCCAGTACAGAACTTATCTTTAAAGGTGGTAAGCTCTTTCACAGTTGCAGCTAAAGTGTCTGTAGTCTCTTGTGCCAGGGACTTTCAATTTGCTTATGTTTCTTTTTGTGTCAAACGTTTTATTTTTCATATATTTTGGCTGCATATTTTGGTCTCTTTCACTGTAGATTTGGATCAGGGCAACTGAAAGAAGCCAGACCACAGAATCAGTGTTATTCTGTTTTGTAACTTCTCTGCCAAACACAATAGTCCATTACTTTCACGGTCAACTTTGTTCAAGTTATTAAGACACAGGTAGAATGCAGCCAGAATGTCAGAGGAAGTGTCTCTAGCCCAGTTCCCAGTGGAGTCTGTGTCACTCTCTGAAGCCTCATGAGCCAACAATCCACAGTACACATTTCTCTTGGCCTTCTGGTCTTCCAAACTCCCATCAGGATGGCACATTGAGCTCTGCTTATAGCATTGTAAGCCCCCTTTAGTCCAAAGCTACAAAGTCTACAAACCACACAGCCAGGATGACCACAGCAACTACCCCACTTCTCAGTATCAATTTTCTATACTAGTTTTTTTCTCATTTCTGTAAAAACATACCCAGCACAATATCCTTATCAGAGGAAAAATTCTATTTCAGCTTACAGTTCCAAAGTGTAGAGTTCATGGTGGGGAAAATATGGAAAGAGCAGGAAGCTGGTATCACATCATCACATCAGCAGGGAGGAAGTAGAGAGAGATACTGCTTAATGCTCAGCCAGCTTTCTCCTCTGTATATAGTCTAAGACCTGCAGCCAAAGGAATGGGAGTGTCTACCTTAAGGTGCATTATTATTATTTCAGAATTTCTTAGTATTTACTTTTACCTCAGGTTTCCCTGCGCACAAATTAAACATAGTTAATTTGTGAGATCATTAAACTTAAGTTAATTATTATATTTAAGTCTATATAAGCTTTATGACTCCACTGTAAATGTATGCTTTCATTTATTAGAAAGAAATACCAAGAAGCATCACCATTTAAATCAGGAGTTGGCAAACATTTCCTTGAATGGATGTTACATGCATAGTAAATATTTTAGGCTCATAACTATATGACTTCTCTGGTATAAAATGAAAGAATCCAAACATACACAAAGTGTGCTGGTTTTCCAATAAATTCTTACTTATAAAAACAAGTAACAGTCCAATGATTATAGTTTGACAAACCTTGATATAAATGATATCAACACCATTAAAGTAATTGCTGAGTCTCTTCAAGTCGAATACCAGTAAGGCACCACTCAATTCTATTTAAAAATTAATTCTAAACTTTACTGTATGAATGTATCTCAAATTTGTCATATTCCCATCAGGTTGTATTTTCCACTGAGGCCTTTCTCAGTGGAATTATTGGTATTCACTGGGGGTTCACAAATGTACCAGTAAATCTCTCTTGAGGGGCAGTGCCTCAGGATACTCCTTCCCACCCTGTGCTCTTACAGTCTTTTGCCCCATATTCTTCAATGTTGTTTGAGCCTTGATGGGTGTGTTATAATTCTCCTTTAGTGTTAAACTTTTTGTATCATCTGAGTTCATGCTTTGATGTGTTTTGAATCTCCTTAGTGTCTATTGCAATTTTAGACTGAGTTTTACAACTCAGTTAATCTAATCTAGATTTCCACAAAATTTGTTTCCATGGTACCTCTAAATCCTGTAAAATTGTCAACCAGAGATTAACCATCACACCAGCTGAACAAGAATCACTACAAAGAGGAAGCTTAGTCTGTAACTCAGGAAAAGATCTTATCTATTACTGAAGGACTGAGTAGAGCTATAAACCAAGGAACAAAAGGTATGGTTTAAATCCTGGGTCTGTAGTGGGGCATGTTGGTACACTCTTGAAATCCCAGAACTCAGAAACAGACACAGGAAGGAAGATGGCTGTAAAGTAGCTGGCTCCAGGTCAACCTGGGTTACATAGAAAGATCCACTCTCAAATGACCAACAATAGCAGCAATAAAAATCAAACAAAATTTAAAAAAAAAAAAACCAAATTCCCAATCTGTTGCTGGCTAACAGTGTGACCAAAGAACACAGGCTCAAGTCATGGTTTATCCAGGTGTCCCTCACAAACGAATGTGTTCTGAATGTTTGCTCCCCAGCTGATCATAGTTTGGGTATTAGAACCTTGTTGGAGCTGTGTGGTTGGTTGCAGGCTTATGGGCGATATAAGTCAGTTTCCCTTTGCCAGTGTTTGGCACACCTTCCTGCCACTGTTTGCAGTGCTGTGGCGGAGGTGACGTCCACCCCTCTGCTCATGCCATCATTTCCCCTGCCATGATGGAGTCTCCCCTCGAGTCTGTATGCCTAATAAACCCATTCCTCCATGAGCAGTTTTGGCCAGGTTCTTTTCTGCACAGCAACAGAGAAGTTAACTATAACAGCTCATTGGGCACAAAGTCTTCCTTTATATAAAGAAAATAAAGTTCTCTTTTTAGCCTTTTCTAGGACTCCCATTTCGTATGACTAAGGTCGATTTGAAGTATTAAAATGTAGTTTATTAAATAATAAACCTAAAAAGAAAATAAAGCAGAAAAATATAAATATTCAGAGTTAATAAATTATAAACATTTCCTAAAGAAAACTTACTTGCTGCTACTGAGCTTGCCTACAGTGGGAAATGTTGAAGCCTGGAATCTGTCTTACAAACAAATGGCATGTATTCTGACAGGCTAGCCTCGGATCTCATTCCTCATCACTATTTTGAGATATGTGTCTCTATTCTTAATTCACCTATCACAATATCTCCACAATGGACATTCAGACACATGCACCTATACGAATGTGTTGACACACAAGAATAAAATAAGAAGGTGAAGAGTTGTGTCTGGCCAAGAGGAAGAAGAGAGACTTACAGGAGCTGCTGAGTTTTTGACCGTGACACTGGGGGTGGTAGCTCGCAGGGCTCCACTCACTCCATGGTAGTATTTGAAGCAGATCTTAGTTTCAGCTGAAAGACAAAAAAGCAAAGTGGAAGTGAGCAACGTAGTATAATCCAGGAAGACAGGGCCGTGGCCTGAGAGGGCATCTCCAGGAACTTCCACTGATTCTGCCTTTGATCCAGCCAGGCTACACTTAACAATGATGGCATATGTGTGTCCTCATGACATGTCTGATTTTCTAAAAATAGGTCACGATAATTGGGCCTTAATACTGTTGTATGTATGTTAAATAAATCTATTATTTAGACATCTCAACATCCAACCTATCCTACTGGAAGTAATTACATTAAACCCGTTAAGATTTTTAGCAGTTTGATGCCTATTTCTTTATAATTTCCTATTATTTAATTTATTGGAATTAATATGTTGATAATTTTAAGGAAGTCTGAGAAGTCACAGAAGCACATGGGTGGGAAACATTTTATAAACTACATGCATCAATGATTAACAAACAACATAGCCTGGTAAATTTTTCAACGCTTAAGAAATATATTCTATAAATAATGAGCTTGAAAAGCAGGTCATCCTGAGATGAACTAAATTCAGGTTGTCTGCAGATTTTCTCCACTGAAGACCCAAATGTCTGCAAGCAATGGCTCACATCACCATTTTGTCAGTTTCATCTGCACCATGGATGTTTACTGAGCATGCAATTGGACTCAGTGTTTTCCTTTACCTAAACATCATGTGAGTTACATGCCATTGTTAGTTCTGTTGTATATATAAGCAACCTGGGGTACAGGGTGGTTCAGGACTTGCTCATTGTCTCAAGTTGCAAATAGGGAAGCAAGTACAGGCAGTAGAAATTTCCCAAAGCCATGTTTTTTTTCTGCTTACCATCTACAGAACTCTGAAAGAAAACAGTTTGTGATGCAAATAGTTACTGAATTAACTAATTAATTAACTAATTAACTAACCTACCCAATACATATGTATTCTTTAAGATTTCTCCAAATTGTTCCAAGTTAAGACCCAGATTGGTTACTATCTCAGCCCAAGAGGCAGGTTTCTTATAGACCAGCGTTCATAGAGACCCATCTGCTAGTCAGTCACAGTGAGCCACACTGCTGGTATATGTGTTGTTCTGCCCATAGGTGCCAGGAGAATCAGCATGCAGGGGACAAACTGCCTCACTTTATTCTTAGCTAGGCAGAATGAACTCGGAGATAACAGCATGCTGAACAGTCACTACTAGCTTTTCCTTCAAAGAAGATAATTATTTCAATGCCTTTAACCAAAAAGATTGGGGAAATACCACACAACATTGTATTCAATCCTATTGACAGGTGAACACATTAGTGCCTCTTTTGAACCAAGACTTTGTAGAAATCTTTGACGTGAGATCTTGTCTTTTTAAGAAGCAAAAATTGTTTCTCTTTTTTTGTAGACAATCATTTTAACTAACTTTCTTTCTTTCTTTTGTACATGATAGGCTCTTGCTACTGCAAATGAATGCAAGACACTTCTGCCACTTTTTGCTTCTGGCTTCTTGTGGGTGTTTGGGGAATTGAGCTCATGACAGCAGGTTTTTCCAAGTAAACACTTTTAACTTCTGAGCCATCTCCCAAGTCCCATAGACAAACATTTTAGTAGCATGTTCCAAATTTAGTAATTTAATGGAGTTTACTTAATCTAATATGTACCATAGTTTAAAATGATTTTCCATTCAAAGTTAGAAGAAATATTACATTATTTAAAATTTTTTATGAGGAATGGAATGTAAAGGGAAGCAACTGATAGATGTTAAAAAATAGCTTTATTTTAAAATTATTTCATTTGTGGCTTTAAAGTTCACTTTGTTCTACAAAATTTCATTCTATTATGTACTTATCTTGGTGACAGTTACATTCAATTGGTCTTTTTAATTATCTTGACACTCAGCTTTTCCAGGTAAGGGACTATATACCATTTATGTTTATATTTCTCGTGTTCTGTAATGTGAGAGTCTTCTATTGCATTTTTAAATTAATATCTTTATTATGAATTTGAAAATGACTAAAGAACTATAGTCATGCATCTATAATGACATAAGCCAAAGATGGATTGCATATATCATCATGGTCACATGAGTTTATATCATCTAGTGATGTTGTAGCAATCTTGGTTTATTTAAGTATAATAAATCTACAGATTTCATATGATGAAATCTAACCAGACCTTTCTTAGAATATGTTGCAGTCATCAAGTAGTATATCCTATATTGGTTTCATTTTGCTAACCCTGCAAACATTACCTGGAATAGATACTGTTTCCTGGTGGGTCCTAATTCTTCCTAGAGAACACATACTTCTTATAGCCTGACACTATATGACTTGGAATTATTCGAGTGTAAAGAACTTTACGCAGTAAACAATTGTTGCTCTCTCTGAGAAAAATACTCAAGGTTCAAAGGCCAAGAAATATGAGAGTGACGCTGATTACTATTTCAGATACTTTGTCTAAGGAGCCCTATATTAGATATTTCTTTGATTTTCTTAAAAAAACTAATGATCCAAAAAATATCTTCAAATATTAGGTATCCTCTGAACACAAGGCATCTCCTACTGTAGCACTGCCATTGTTTATTTTGGGAAGTTACATGAGTTTAAGAGTGTGGAAAAGTGGTCCAAGGAAAGTGTAGTACCATGAGGTAGAAAACATATGGATTCAGTTCTTGACTCAAGTCTGATTGCTGCTATGTTCCATGCCTCCAAGCTTTAGATTTAGTGCAGGATGTAATGCTCTTGTGTGCTTCAAGGTATTGTTTTCTGGACTGTTGCTGTGTAAAGTGGAACAAACACGAAGAGGTTGGTACTTGAGTTGTCTCCTTAATGGTCATCAGTACTGACATGGATTGTAGTTCACGGATGTCCTACCTGTGGCCATCCAAACACAGGATGAATGAAAGTTGAAGTCCAGTTCTTTCAAAGGAAGAGACTGACATATTAACACTGTGGATGTTTCTGTAGCCTTGAAACAGATCTGCTTATAATATTGTGGATGCTTATGCAGGATGGCACACGATTTACCAGGATTAACAGACCTGGTAGAGGATCTAAAACAGTAGTTCACAGTGATGATACTGGACTTGAGAGAATGAAATGTTCAGTTATCTTTAAAAATTATGACTTATTTTGGTTAATTAGCACTGGACATATACCAACCTATTAATACTGTTTTCTAGTTTTATACTCACAGGAATCCCATGAAGTATGGACAATTACTAGAACCCTTCATGAATATGTTTATTACAATAACTTGGCCAATAATTAGACCGCACAATAAGTATCATTTATCAGTCCTATTTACATCTAAGGAAAATGAGGCCAAAATTCAAGGCCTCTTATTTAAGGTCATACATACAGTTATGGCAGAGGTAGGATTTATGCAAATATATTAACTGTTAATTTGGTGATTTTTCTTAAAAATTTTTTAAATATTTTATTTATTCATTTTCAAGCAGAGAGAGAGAGAGAGAGAGAGAGAGAGAGAGAGAGAGAGAGAGAGAGAGAGAGAGGGAGAGAGAGAGAGTACACCAGGGCCACCACCTTGTGGGTCTGGCTTATGTGGGTCCTGGGGAATTGAACCAAGGGCCTTAGGCAGCAGAGGAAAGTGCCTTAACCGCTGAGCCATTTCTCCAGCCCTTTTTATTTTTTTTAAATATTTTATTTATTCATTTTCAAGCAGAGAGAGAGAGAGTTAAAATTTTTAAATAATTCAAGTTGGCTGGGAAGCTAGTAATAGTGAACTTGTACTTCCAGACATAATGTAGCAGACAATCCAGAGAATATGGAGGAAAAAATAGAAAAATACAGAAAGAAATCTGCCTAAATAGTGTTGCCAGATAAAATATGGGACACAATTAAATTGAGTACCAGATAAATAAGGAATACATTTTTAGTCTATTACTGCCACAGTTATAAATGAGCTGTACTTATATTAACAATATAATTTGTTGTTTATCTTAAATTTAAGTTAGCATTCTAGAACTTTCCTTTCACACCTGGAAACCCTAGTCTGAAGACACTGAAGTAGCCAAACAGTAGAAAATAGAATAATGAGGTCAAGACCTAGAAGATAAAACTTCTAAATGAGCCCCAGATTCTCAGTGGCTGTTTCTATTTAATTTCTATAGGTGGTGAACTTGACAGACCCACCTTCACTGTGGGTGGAACCAGTCCATGGGCTAGGCTCCCTGTCTGTATTACATGGAGAGAGGTGGCTGAGCAGCAGACACCACTTCTGATTTCTCATTGGGGTGAATGTAACCAGTCCCTTCAGACATGCCTTCCTCACCATAATAGACTGTAGCCTTGAACTGTAAACTGAAACAAACCCTTCTCTGCTGAATTTATTTTTGTACCAGAAATGAGCTGGTAACTGATACATGTGCATATCTGTCAAAGGGAAGGAAAAGCCTTCCCTTTAGGCTTTTCCTTAGGCCAGAAAGCTGCAAAGAGCTTGGACAGACTTCAGAGCTAAGCAGATGAGCCATAAGAACAAAGGGCCTACCAAAGAGAGGACTCTGATAAAACTTCATGATTTAAGTTGGGATCATAAATAGCTGAACTACTGACAAATATTCCCAGCCTTCCAAATTAGTTCAAGTGTTGAAATTCAATTGAGGTTAATCAAGCTTGCTAAACACATATCTGTGAGTCATCTCAGGAGGAAGATAACATTATAAGCCTCAAATTATTTCTGCAAATTTTCATGTGTAGTGTTCTCAACTACAACTGTCCAAGTGGGAGATGACTCGGCAGTTAAAGGCACTTGCTCGCAAAGCTTTCAGGCCAGGGTTTGATTCGCCAGTACCCACATAAAGCCAGATGTACAAAGTAGCACATGCAGCTGGTGTTCATTTCTCATCAGCAAGAGACCCTGGTGTGCCCATTCTCTCTCTCTTTCATTCTCCCTCTGTCCTTGAATATAAATAAATATAAGTATAAAAACAGAGATGAACCAATGCAAAAACAAAAGGAGAAGAAACAGGGACTAGTAAGAAAGAAGAGGGAGTTTAGTGGAAGGATATGGGGAGACAAAGGAGGGTGGTGGGAAGGGACTTTGTAAATTAAATTAAAATTTGAGCAAAAGTACGCTGTATTTGCAGATAACGCTGTTCCCAGAAGCCATAGATTAAGTGAAAAAGAAAAATATAAAGACAACAGACCACAACAACTGAACTGCTCATACAGTCTTCACACAAAATTGTGAACAATTTTCACACAGAACTCAAATTTTGGGATAGTTTGTGATTTAGTGATTTAGTTTCATATATATATATATATATATATATATATATATATATATATATATATATATATATAT
>PVHP010006847.1:0-24645 GCA_004024765.1 Zapus hudsonius | reverse complement strand
AAAAATCCCTGAAAAATCTATTATTTCAAAATAGTGAACTTGGATGGATTTAACAGAAGATTAAACACTATAGAGAAAAAAATTAGGAAACCATATCATAGGTTTTAAAAAGTTCAGGATGATACTCTGGTTTCTCTTCAGATCATATAAATCTTTCATCATTTATTTAAAAAGTTCAGGATAAAGAGTTCTGAGAATGGGAAATATAGATAAACATAAAAAACACAGGGGATTCTTGAGGTGGTCTCTCACATATGTGTAGCTGGAATCAAAAAGGAGAAAATGACATGGTACTAAACCTAACAGTGCTGAAGAAGTAATGAAGGGCATCAAGCTAGGGATTTAGAATCCACCCCAAAGAACAAAACAACAGGGCATCATAGTGAGACTGAAAAAAGAAGGGAAAAATATCATAAGCTGATGAAGAAAACACTTCATCACTTTCAAAGGAACAAAAAGTAGCTGGCACAACTTTTAGCATCAGCAGAAATAATAAGAAACAGGAATGAGAGCCTCAAAGTATTGAAAGAAGATAAAGAATTGGGCAACTAATGAAAGCACTCTTTTAGACCAACATGAGTGTCCCCTATGGCTACCAGAACATTGGGTCGGTCACCAACACCATGAATATCTGAACATCAAGGCAAAGGTTTCCCCACACTTAACAGTGTCTGAATTGCAGAAATAGTCTGTAACCATAACCTTCTCATTGCTTGGACAAAACACACACCAGAAGCAGCTGACAGAAGGAAAGGGCTTTAACTCCAGCTTAAAGTTTCCAAGGACATTTTCTTCATGGTGAAGAAAATATGACAGGCCCAAGAAGGAAGCCTGGGTTACATTTCCACATCAGTGGGAAGAAAGTAATCTAAGTACTGAGCTTGGAGCTGGGCTATTTTCCCAAAGCCCATCACTCCTAGACACACACCTCCTACAGCAAGACTCCACTTTCCACCAGGTGGGTACCCAGTATTTAAAACACATGAGGATAGTTTTCACTAAAACCACCTGTAGTCACTACATACATTTAAAAAGTGATCAGAGTTAAAGGATCAAAAAGACGGGTTAACACAATGCAGCTATATTTTCCCCCATGAAGTTGCTTATTTTTGAAGAAAAGAATTCCTTTATCTATGCACAAAATTGTCCAACAAAAACAATGAATTTTAATTTACTAATAACTTATTTTAAAATGGATACACAGCAGATATAAGCAGTCCTCTCAAAATACGTGGAAAGAGATAAAGAGATGGCTCAGAGGTTAAAGGTGCTTGCTTGCAAAGCCTGATGGACTGGGATGGATTTCCCAGTATCCAGTAAAGCCAGATTGACAAGGTAGTGCATGCTTCTGGAATTCATTTGCAGTGGCAAGAGGCCCTGGAATTCCTATTCTCTGTCTCTTTCTACTTGTATATAAATGAATAGTATTATATTAAAATATGTGAAAAGCAATTTTAATTCAAGAAGTTATAATTCCTGCTAAAAAGTCAGCTTCATCAGCTGCCCAGGATTATGGAATGGATATCTTTAAATGCTTACAACGACCAAGAAGCATTGGGAGAATGCAAATAGAACTGAATGGAAATTCAGCAAGAGGAAATAAAAGTGCAGCACTTTTGGAGGCATAACATTAATAGAAAAACCTTAATCCTGTCCAGTTGATCCCTCATTCAGTATGTTTATTTATATGTTTAATGAGACAAATATTAATTAAATGGATCTGGGAAATAAATAGCTCAGAGAACAGATGTAAATTTTTGGGGGGTGCTGGGAATTGAAACTATAGTCTCATGCATGCTAGGCAAGCACTCTACCACAGATCCAAATCCCAAATCCCAGATATGACTTTCGATCAAAGCAAAAGAAAAAAGGTCAATAAAGCTGGAATGATGGCTCAGTAGTCAAAGGTGCTTGCTTGCAAAGCCTGATGGCCTGGGTTTGATTCGCTCATGCCCATGTAAAGCCAGATGCACAAAGTGGCACATGCTTCTGGAGTTCGTTTGCAGTGGCAAAAGCCCTGGAACACCCATTTTTAAAATCTCTTTCTCTTCTTGCAAAGAAATACTAAAAATTAAAATTTAAAAAGAAAGGGTCAAGTTCTTCAAATAAATTTGGATAAGTGGAATTAAGTTCTATTGTCAAGGGTCTTCTGTAGTTTGGATCTTAAATGGCCCCCAAGAGCCCACATGTTAAGGGTTTGATCCCACCTGGGCACTACTGAGAGGTAGTGGAACCTTTAAGAGGAGGAGCTTAGTGAGAGGAAGTTGGGTCATCAGGGACTGACCACTACCAAGGACAGCTGAGCTCTGGTGTCTTTTGTTTCCTTCCCAGCCTCCATGTGGTGATCAGGTTTTTCCAACATGAATTCCTGCCATGACATTTTCTTGTCACAGGCCCCCAACAGAATGCTCTCAAATGATCCTGGACTGAAACTATGAAAAAAAGCCTGTGTTTTGTGGGTTTCAGTTGCCTCTGATATTTGTTTACAGTGATGGAAAACTAACTCACAGGATCTAACAGTAGAGATGCAACTTTTTAAAAATACAAGGTAGGGACTGAACTTGTAATGTAAAGGTTAACCATTGGAAAGTTTAAAATTGACATTGCCTGTCAAATTTCCTTAAACTGGAGTTCTGAAGCTTCTCATGGCTGGGCATTGGTTAGGACCACACCAGGATGAAGCAACCACCTTTGAAAAAATTATCTACCCACGCTCCCATGGCCCTCCTACCTCCCACAGGTACCTGTGCCTCTCCTCCCTCCCACAGCCCCCTTGTGCTCCTGAAGCCCTCCTCCCTCTCACAGGTACCCAGGCCCCACAGCTCTCCTCATCCACAGGCCCTTGCACCCTACAGGTCTCCTCTCTTGCATAGGCCACCACTCTCTCCCTCCATCCCCTACCCAGCCACCACACTTTTGCCCCACCAGGACCCTCCAGTGGACCCGGTGGCCTCTGTACTTCTTTTGCTCTCCCTCTTCCCCCCATCTACACATCAACCCTTCTGCCCCATCAGACCCCTACCTGTGGTCCTGGGGCTTCTGTACTTGCCTTTCCCTCTGGTCCCAACCCCACCATCCACTTTTTCAACCTGCCAAACCCCTTCCGGAGGTTCTGGCAGCTTCTGTGCTTCTCTCTCCCTCTGCTTGCCACCCAGCCATCCACTCTTCCACCCTGACAAATCAATCCTGGCAGATCAGGCTTTCCTCTACCACAAGCTCCTGGGCCTGGCAGCTCTCCTCTCCCATAGCCACCAGGCTGGTGGTTCTCCTTTCTATTTGTTCCAGGAGTTTTGATACCCTCTCAACAGCCTCATAGCTTTCTCCCCAGGCTGCCTACCAGCGCTGCTGGTCAAGAGCAGGAACTCTTGCCATGGACAATACTGGCCTATATAGAAACACAGAGCTAGACAGAAGGCTGCTGCCCAGCCCCCTGAGCTACAGGGACAAGAAAAGAAAGCAGCATGAGTCAGCTACCTCCACACAGGTCTATACATACCTAAGAAAGTCAGGGAGACATGCTGTGTGTTTGAGAGAGAAGAAGCTGGTCAGAAGAGTGTGTGGGGGGGGAAGTGCTCCCTGTGAGCACTGCATCTGCCCCGTAAAGGGGAAGGGTGAAACTCAGCCCCATGAGCTCTAGGCTGGTGAGGAGCACTGGCCTGTTTGGGCCTGGAGCTCCAGGGAACAGAAATGGCACAGCACCTGCAGTTCCCCTGTTGGGGAGGAGGCCTCCACAACAGCACACAGCAGGAGCATTCAGGTTCAGGGTGATCTAGCCTGGTAAAGAGGGTGAGAATAAAATAACCCCTGGTCATAACTGTAATGAGATCATAATCAGGATGATAGCTGAAATGGAAGCTGTCCCAAAAGATGTAAATGAGATGAAACTCAACAATGCAAGCATATACATAAGACTGATCATAATGGAGAAAAATCTGGCTGACTTAAAAAATGCATTAAGCAAAGTGTAGATGAACTAAATACGGGAAGAGCTAAACAATCAGCTGATTAATTTTGACAAGGAATTATCCAAACTGAAGAACGAATTCCAGGAGACACTAGCACTAACAAAAGTAGATTAGAAATTGGAACTCACCAGAGAAATGGAGACCATGAAGAAAAATATAACAGAAACCAAAAATCAGAGGTTTTAAAAGCCTCCTTTGAATCTCTCAGTCCCAGAGTTGATAACCTGGAGGACAGATTGTCAGACCTCCAAGACAAGACAGAAGAAAACACTAGGGATTCCACAGGCTTCAATAAATTTTAAAAAATCATGTGAACAATATATGAGGGATCTGTGGGATACGATAAAGAGACCAAATCTCAGGATCATTGACATTCCAGAGGGAGAAGAAATCCAAGCCAAAGACATAGAAAATATTTTCAACAAAATTATATAAGAAAAAATTTCCTTATCTTACAAGAGAAAGGCCAGGCCAGAGATGAGAAGCCCACAGAACTCCAAACAGAAAAGACTAAAGAAGGAACTCTCCAAGACATATCTTAGTTAAAATGCTAAACATAGAAAATAGAGACACAGAGTGTTAAAGGCAGCAAGAGAGAAATAACTCATCACTTATAAAGGCAAACCCATTAGACTTACATCAGACTTCTCATTAGAAACCATGAAGTCCAGAAGGGCTTGGAACAATTCTCTTCTAGGCCTAAGGAATTACGGATTCCAACCTAGACTACTATACCCAACAAAGCTATCCCTCATAATAGATGGAGAATTAAAAATGTTCCATGAGAAAAGCCAGCTCTATAATTATATGAACACAAAGCCACACTTACAGAGAATACTATGGGAGATAATCCACACAGAAGAGACAAGCAACCTACCTCAGGAATCTAATAGAGAACAAGCATGGTAATCAAAATCATTGGGCTAATAATAATATGTGTGAGGCATCAACCCCTATAACCCTTCAACATGGCAGGGCTTAAAACTAACCTCACAGTTATAACTCTGAATATAAATGGACTTAACTCTCCTATAAAAAAGATACAGATTAGCAGGGTAGATCATAAAAATGGACCCTTCTATCTGCTACCTTCAAGAAATGCACCTCACCTCTAAAGAGAGAAATCTCCTTAGGGTGAAAGGATGGAAAACAATTTTTCAAGCAAATGGAAATAAAAAGCAAGCGGGAGTGGCTATATTAATATCTGACAAAATAGACTTTAAACCAAAATTAAATGAAAGGACAATGAAGGTCACTTCTTACTCATCAAGGTAATGATCCAATAAGAGGATATCACTATCATAAATATGTACACACCAAATACAGGTACACCACATTTCATAAAGCAAAATTGGCTCAAAAACAAAACCGAAATAGACTCTAATTCCATCATAGTAGGAGACTTTAATATACCATTATCACCTCTAGAGAGATCATCCAAATGGAAGGTCAGCAGGGAAATCATGAGCTTAACAACACCATAGATCTACTAGATCTAACAGACATATATAGAACATTCCATCCCAAAGATACAGAATATACAATCTTCTTAGCAGTCCAATGAACTTCTCCAAAATTGACCACATATTAGGACATAAAATGTGCCTCAACAAATTCAGGAAGATCGATGTAGCCTCCTGCATCATATCAGACCACAATGTGTTAAAGTTAGATATTAACAATGGTAGGAGCAGCAGAAAATATACCAACTATTGGCATCTGAACAATATGCTATTAAACAATGAATGGGTCATTCAAGAAATCAAAAGGGAAATTGAAAATTTTCTAGAAGTAAATGATAATGAAAACACAACATACCAAAACCTATGGGACACAATGAAGGCAGTCCTAAGGAGAAAATTCATAGTTCTAAATGCCTTCATAACAAAGGCAGGGAGATCTCAAATTAATCTCATAACCACCTACCTGAAGGCATTGGAAAAACTAGAACAGAGCAATCCTTGGAGCTCAAGGCAAAAAGAAATAAGATCAGAGCTGAGATTAATGAATTGGAAATGAAGAAAACAATCAAAAATAGATGAAATGATGAGCTGGTTCTTTGGAAAAAATAAATAAGATTGACAAACCCTTGGCCAATCGAAATAAACAACAAAAAAGATTAGGCCCAAATCAGCAAAATCAGAAATGAAAAGGGAGAGATCACAACAGAACAGACCTCAATGAAATTGGAAGAATCATCAGATCATTCTTCCAAAACCTCTACTCCACAAAATTTGAGAACCTGGAAGAAATGGATGAATTCCTAGACATCTACCCCCTACCAAAGCTTAACCCAGAGCAGATAAAGCTCTTAAATAAACCTATCACATACATGGAGATTGAAAATGCAATCAAAAACCTCCCCAGAAGGAAAAGTCCAGGACCTCATGAATTCACAGTTGAATTCTACAAAACCTTCATCATAGAAAAAGAGGGAAGGCTTCCAAACTCCTTCTATGATGCTAACATCACCCTAATACCAAAACCAGACAAAGATGCAAAAGTAAAGGAAAATTACAGACCCATATTCCTGATGAACTTAGATGCAAAAATCCTAAACAAAATCCTCACAAACTGGAAACAACAACACATCAAAAATATTAAACATCTAGACCAAATAGGCTTCATCCCAGGGATGCAAGGATGGTTCAACATGCAGATGTTGTTCTATGTAATCTACCACATTAATAGACTCAACCACAAAAAGCACATGGTCATCTCAATCAACAAAGAGAAGGACTTACACAAAGTTCAACACAATATTTGCTCATACAATGTGTCTAATTTTGGATAATAAAGATTTTTAAAAAAGAAATAAAGGAAAATAAACTGAACTATTAAAATGTAAAAGAAAAACACTGGAGAGACTACTCATAGATGGCTTATACGTCATCATAATAAAGACAATATACAAAGCTCTTAATGCCCATATCATACTCAATAGGGAAAGACTCAAGGAGTTCCCACTTAAATCAGGAACAAGACAGGGGTGTCCACTCTCACCACTGCTCTAAAAAATAGTGTGTGAAGTTCTAGCCCAAGCAATAAGACAGGAGAAAGGCATAAAAGGGATACAAATGGGAAAGGAAGAAGTAAAACTCTCCCTGTTTGCAAATGACATGATCCTATACATAACAGACCCAAAGAATAGTAGCACTAAATTCCTGAGGGTGATAAATTCCTTTAGCAAAGTGACAAGTTATAAAATTAACACACAAAAATCAGTAGCCTTCCTATATGCAGATGATATACATACAGGAAAAAACGTCAAAGAGACTGTCCCATTTTCAATAGCCTTAAAAAAATTAAATACCTTGGAATATCACTAACCAAGGATGTGAAAGACTTGTATAATGAAAACATTAAAATGCTCAGAAGGAAATAGAAGAGGATGTGAAAAGATGGAAAGATACCCCATGCTCCTGGATAGGTAGAAATAATATAGTAAAGATGGCAATCATTCTAAAAGCAATATACAAATTCAATGCCATGCCATTAAAAATTTCAGCTTAATTCTTTATGACATAGAAAAAAATAATCTCAAAATTTATTTGGAATGGTAAAAGGCCTTGGATAACCAAATCTATCCTTAGTAAAAAAAAAAAAAAAAGAAAAACTTCCTCAAGAGGTGTCACCATTCCTCATCTAAAGTCATACTACGAAGCCATAGTAACAGAAACATCATGGTTCTGGCATAAAAACAGAAAAACAGACAAATGGAACAGAATTGAAGACCCTGCTCTTAGTTCAAGTAACTATAGTTACTTGATTTTTGACAAAGGTGCCAACAATGTGCTCTGGCATAAAGATAGCATTTTCAACAAATGGTGCTAGACAAATAGAATAAATCACATGTAAAAACATGAAGGTAGACCCACTCCTGTCACCACGCACAAAAATCAACTCCAAATGGATTAGAGACCTCAACATAAGACCTGAAACCCTGAAAACTCTGGAAGAAAAAGTAGGAGGAACAATCCATGAGATAGGGGTAGGGAAATACTTCCTGAACAAACGTCCAGTAGCCCAGGAAGTGTAACAATCACTTAACCAATGGGATCTCATCAAGCTATAAAGCTTATGTACTGACAAACATACCATACTCAGAGCCAATAGACCACCAACAAACTGGGAGATAATTTTGCCAGCTATAACAAAGATAGAGGTCTAATATCTAGAATTTACAAAGAACTCAAAAAATAAATAATAAAAAACCAAACCACCACCTCACAAAATGGGGCATAGATCTCAACAGAGAATTCACATAGAGAAAACAAAATAGCCAATTCTCACTTAAGAAAGCACTCCATCATCAGGGATGCTTAATCATTAGCGAAATGCAAATCAAAACTACAATAAGATTCCACCTTACTCCAGTCAGAATGCAATCATAAAGAGATCCAACATCAATAGTTGTCAAGAATGTGGGGAAAAAGGAACCCTCATTCACTGCTGGTGGGATTGCAAACTTGTTCAACCACTATGGGAAGCAGAATGGAGACTCCAGATTAGAATGGATATAAACCTACCAATGGACCCAACTATATCTTTACTAAGCATCTACTCTCAAGATTTCATGACTCAGCACAGAGACATTTGCTCAACTATGTTTATTGCAGCTCAATTTATAGTAGCTAAGAATTTGAATCAACCCAAATGCCCAACTCTGGACAAATGGATATCAAAGTTGTGGTACATTTACATGATTGAATTCTACTCAGTTGAAAGAGAAAATAAAATAGTGAAATTTAAAGAAAAGTGGTCAGTCTTGGAGAAGATCATACTTAGCGAACTCACATAAGAACAGAGAGTCAAATGCCACATATTCTCCCTCATTTGCAGTTCCTAACCAGGTTGAGCTTAAACTCTAAGCAAACCTGACAGTGAAATGAGAGACTGTAAAAGGGGATGGAAGGAATGGGGGTGGGATGAAGGAGAGGGGGAGACCTATAAATAAGCTAAAGTAATAATGAATTGAAACCATAAACTCCTTTCTTTCATACAGTAAGGTCTTGAAGGAGATGTGGGAATAGCCTGATAAGAGGGGCTGTAAATAAAATGGGAGAAAGCCTAACCTTTTGAAAAATTAATCAGACTTGCAACTCCCTGTCCCTGTCAATGATTAAGAAGTTATGATTAACCTTTGACTGGGACAGGTATTAAGTCTTTCCCACACTGAGCTGTTGATCAAAGAGACCCATGAGGTTCCCAAAACAAGACAGGCTTATGTCAAGGTTCTTGAATAACTGTCCCAGGCCAAATGTAAGATCCTATTACTGAAGAAACCACAGAAAGTCATCACACAACATCAAGAAACCCAGTGAGATCCCGAGTGGCAACCAGCTCCCAGATGGTAGCATGTGCAGTGCTGGTAGGCACTACATGAGCTGCCAGGGGAAACTGGTCAACTGTTTCTGGAGTGAGAAGAAACTTCTGATATAAAATACAGACTGTTGTCACAAGAATGCTGACCACACTGCTTTATGGGAGAGAACAACGAATCAAGAAATGATCACCTGTGCAATAGTGGCACCAAAACTCAGAGGGTTTATTCAACGGCTTTCAAACTGGCCAAGAGAGATCCAGGGCAGAATCCTATGGGGATCAAAAACCTGGGCTCCAAAGGGAAATTCAACTACCAGAGAACTACAGAAAGGCTACTCCCTATAGAATCTTACCAAATTTGCAATGTGTGCCTCATTTAGCCTATATTGATTGCACTCTCTGATGGAGATTCTGTTTGTATTTTTCAGAAGGCAGTAAGAGAGCAGTGGTCAATCTAACTCCACCAACAAGCCACAGATGATGGCGGAAAACCCGGCAACAGATGACTCACCACAGGCCTATCCTGTAGGCCCCAAATGAAACCTTCAAGAGAGTGGTGTGATAAATAAAAGAACTATCACCTCAGTGAGTCAATTAACCCAGGATAAGTCAATGAGACGGACACCATTGCTATTCAACACAATCCAAAGCAGAAGTACAGAGAAACTTAAGATCTCAACAATAAAGCTGACTTGAAACTCACCCACCATGACTCAGGGAACTGAGTGGAAGAGGGGGGCAGAAAGACTGTAAGAGCCATGGTGGGGGAGAATATCCAGAGATATGGCCTCCTCAGCAACATCACACAAAGGGGCGGAGTACCTGGCTACCTCCTGTGCTATTCATAACTCCCTACCCCATGGACTGATCCAGTACGCCCACCGAGGAGGGCCCCTAGTGGGTTGGGGACAGGGAGGAGGGAAAATGGGGGGTACCATCACAAGATTTGCTCATAGTGTATTTAATTAAGGATAATAAAGATATCAAAAACATCAGTTAGATTTATATATTAAAGTAATATAATACTGGAAAAATAATCTTGCTATACTATAAAATATATTGATGGTCAAAATTTTATAAGGGTATCGTATTATTTGGCTTAAAGATTTAAGACTTGGAACGCTGAGTAAAGGGCTACATATATTACTTTAAAATACATTAAATTAAATTGAAAAAAGCTAGAAAATATGTCATAAATTTTGAATAAATCTTTATATACCTCATATCTTCCTAACCAATAAAATGGACATTTTGATAGTTATGTTTCTCTCAGAGCCAAGTTTTAAGCTATGTGATTATTTGGAAAATGATTAATCACAACCCCTCTTTGAGTAATTGATAATTGATTTTTATTGCAGGAAAAATTATATATTATATAACTTTCTATTTGAAATGGAAAAACAAATCCCATGTTAATGCTTTTTATATGAAAAAGTGTTCAAAAGAAACATCTAAAACAATACCAGAACTGTAAAGCTTATTTCAGATGTCAGAGGTCCAATTTGAAACTGAAAAACCATCTAATAAATGTATTATTTTTGTTTTCTATTTTTGTCATAGTAAGTATTATTTCGTTATGCTTCTCAGAAAGTTTCTGATCTCTGGGGCTGTGTTATATGGAGTTAAAAGGTAATTAGAGGCTTCTTTTTTCCATCATGATAAAGCAGTTTTAGCAGACTCATTTTTCAATTGCTAACTACATAAGCCAATTTTAAAACAAGAAATGATAAGGTCTGAATACTGTGGCAGGGTGACTGGTGAGATGAGCTGATAACCTTTAGCCCCTTTCCTCTGGGAGCTGAGTATGTGGGACGTGGTGCTTTGAAACAAGTGTTTCACATAAACTCATGGGTTCTAAATGCTTAGTCCCCAACTGATGGTAATTTGGGAGGTGAAACCTTGCTGGAAAAAGTGTGCTGTCGGAGACAGGCTCAGGGCTTAGTTACAGCCAGCCCCCTCTCCTTGCTAAAGCTGGGCTCACCTGCTGCTGTTATCCATCTGCTGTGGCAGAGGTGATGTTCAGCCTCTGCTCATGCCATGCTTTCCCCTACCATCATGAATCTTCTCCTTGATACCATAACCCAAAATAAACTCTTCACCCATATGCTGCTTATGGTCTGGTGCTTTGCCCAGCAAAGAGAAGTGACTGCAGCATGGGGCTAGCATGATAACAGGGAAGATTCAGACATAGAGCTGGTTTCCCTGGACACTGACATTTGGTGTGAACAAGAGACCAAAGATCTCCTCATGAAAACAACTGAAAAGTGGAGGAAAAAGTTTCCATGTCTTGATGCTGAGAAGATACAAAAGCAAGAAAGAAAACAGGAATAGGATTGTCATCCATCAAAACTATGATTTATGGATACAGAAAATAAATGTAAATTTTGAAAAAAATAGAACCAATAGATCATAATCAAATGATGATTTAATTACCGAAAAATAGAATAGCTATAATTAGGCTCTTTATATGTATTTAGCAGCTGACCAGATAGAGTAGAAGGAAAGTTAGCCAATGGAAGCTGAGCAACAGAAAATATGTACATTGAAAGGAGTAAGAGAAAACAGGATAGAAAATACAGCAGCAAGAACAAAAGCATATTGACACAGTGGAATAATATGTTAGTGAACTCCAAGGATAATGGCTTGTGGTGAAGATTCAGGATCAAAACAAAAACCTCTCCCAAACACATCATCACCGTGTTTCTGAAATCCAAAGACAAACAGAAAAGGCTTGCATCAGGAGGGGAAATTCACTCTTTCAAAGAATGACAAAATCATTAACTTTGACTTTTCAGAAGACAGAGACATGGAATTCATAATTTCTGAAGAAAGTAACAACTAAGAATTCTATATATCTTTTGAAGTCATTCGTTCTTTAAAAGAGAAGTCATTATATTTTCAGGGGACATACTGCCAGCACCAGTGCTGAAAGAAGCTTGCACACAGCTCTTTCCTCCTATAAGGAAAACAATGCAGATAAAAGCAGATGTGTGAGGGTGATCAGTAAAAAAATGGGGTAAAGCAGGAGTAAACCCTGCTTCTTGATTTGATTGCTGTTTACGTGCAAGTATTTCCCTTCTGAAAAATGCATAAACCCTTCATTCCAATCTGTGCACTTTCCTAAGTCTGTGTTGTGCTTTCAGTAAGATTTTCATCAAAATAAACTACAACAAACTGCTTAGAGGAAAACTTAAGACTTAGCACACATATTACAGAAGAATGGCAAAAACCAATCAGCTGAGCAGTGATCTTAGGAAATTAGGAAAGAACAACAAATAAAAGAACAATCAAGGAGGGTAGATAGAAAGAAATAACAAAAATAAAAATAATACCAGAAAATAATTAAACTGAAAACACACAGAGGATAGATACAACCAAAGGTAGGGTCTTTGAAAAAGTTATATTTAAAAATACAAAAATGTGGGGTTGGGAAGATGGCTCAGCTTTTAAAAGTGCTTGCTTGCAAAGCCTGCTGCCCCAGGTTCAATGCCCAAGTCATTCATGAAGCTGGACTCAAAAGTGGTGCAACAAAATTGGACACACGCACACACACACACACACACATACACACATACACACACATACCCACATACACACACATACACTCACACACACATACACACATGCAGACACACACATACACATACACACACACAAACACACATACACACACACACACGAATAAAATTGTGGAAAATACAAAAATCCCTGGTGAGAGAAAGAGGGCATAAGTACTGAGTATAAGAAATTAAAAAGGTTCACCCCATAGCCACTAAATCTGCTGCCCCTTGTCCTGGACATAGCTAGCCGAATCCTCTCTCCGTCTCCCCTGGGCATTCAGGTCAGACTGCATGCAGATGTGTGGCAGGGATGGGATTCCCCCATTTCCTGTCAAGGTGCCTTTGTCCCTGACCAATTTTTCCTTGGACTCCAAGAGATACCATTATGCCTTCTCATTAATTTGGTGCTCAGCCAGAACTAATTTAGTTTGCTACAGGTGTGACTGAATAGTTTTCTGGCAAGGGACATTCAAGCCTGAGGTTTCTAGCCTTGGAAAAGCTCACACACCCAAACTGGCACTTTGGGCATGGTAACCTCAACATACATAAAGATTCTGGGTCCTCTGGCATGCTGCATATTGCATGGACCCAACTGATTCAGATCTAAGATATAGTAAACAAATTCTCGGTTCCTTTGCAACATGGGTCTTCTGTCTAAAAACTGATGTTGTGCTCACTAATGAAGGGTTTTGTGGAAAATAAGATAGTATCTGTAAGTTTGCATTTGCTAAAGTTATTGGCCTTTGGAAAAAGCATTTTAAGCTAAAAGTATTGGCCATGGCTCAGCCTTTACTCATCAACACCAAGGCCCTTTCCTACAGCCTCCTGTCTCACCCTTAGCTGGTGACAGCAGAAGAGTCAATCATCCCTCTTTTAATTCTCCTCCCGAGTCTGGGAGCTGTGTCCACAAGTGACATCCCTGGGGAAGTAGAGGTAGAGGGTGTTTTAGATGCAGAGCTGATAGAAATCCCATCAGGCGGCAGGAGCTTCGCTGATACCTGGAGAAGCCTTTCCCTGTAGAAAGCACCTGGGAAGGAAGCTGTGCCTTCTTTAGTGTCTGTGAGTGTCTAAGTCAGCCTGGTTTGCTTTAAACACTATCACAGGCTGGGTGGCTTGAGCAACATTTATTTCTTAGTTCTGGAGGTTAGAAAGTCTCGGGCCAAGGTGCTGGGGCTTTAGTTTCTGGTGAGAGTATATTTTGGTATTAAATTAATTTTTACCATTACTATGGTATGTATAAGTGTCTCCCAAAGACCCCATGTGCTAAGGTGAAGGTGAAATGCTTGTCTCCAGCCATAGCCACTATTGGGAGTTACATTTTTGTAGGGAGCCGGGATGATCGCCATTACAAGATGGCGTCCACTTTCTTGCAGCTAAGTGGTAAACAACTCCATATTAGGCAATGCTTTGGTGAGAGAGGCGCCTCTGGCTTTGCGCATGTGCGGATTATGTATTGGTCCCTAGCCAATCCCGTGGCGCCTGGTGATGGCGAGCTGGCGTCAGCCAATCATGGGGCGACCCGTGTCCCTGCTCCCTATTTAAGCAACTGACTCCTAGTGCTTGGGGCCCCTCGCTTCCTGCTCGCCCTTCAATCAAAAGGCTCTCCAATAAAGTGTGATTTGAGAAGAATCCTCCAGTGGTGGTTGTTCTTCCTCGCTGGGAGTGGTGGTTGTTCTTCCTCGCTGGGCGAACTCCTCGCCGCACATTTTAAGGGGTGAGTCTAGTGAGAAGTCTTTTGCTCATTGAGGAAGTACCCATGAAGGAGATATCAGGAACTTACCTCGCCATAAGGTGAACTGGCTTCCACCCCAACATGCTCCCTCTGTGATGTGCCACCTTAGTTCCCAAGGAGAAGGACCAAGACATCATGGACTGAAAACTCAAGAACTATGAGCCCAACCTTTTCTCTTTATAAGTTAACCATGTCAGGGTTTGGTACAGTAACAAAAATCTGACTCACACAATCACTACATCCTCTGGCTATGGATTTGGTAGGACAGTAATGTCTAGGTTTCTAATATAATGCCCAAAATGGTTACGGAGTGAAATCCCCGAGGAATAACTTCTACTTTGAAGCTCTTGCCAGTAATGATTGGATCAGAATTTTAGACTGAATTTTACCTTACTAGTGAGAACCATGCTAGCTTACTGTTCTCATTAGAACATGATGGTGGCTGATGATCTTCTTCTGAAGGTAGACTCCCTAGGCTCAAGTTCAGGTCCCTATCAATTGTAGTAACTAATGAATATTGGACTAATTGCATTACTTTTCTGTGCCTCCAGTCCCTCAACCCCAAAGGGGAAGATAATATCTGCCATCTAGGGTTTGCATATGATTAAGTAGGACAATATACTTAGCCTGACACATTAAGAAACTTCCGAGAAGTTGAGCTATTAATATTGCTTTACTCAAGAATCACCTGAAATCTATTTCACAGTTCGGGGTCAGATCTTGGGGTTTATATACAGATGACCAGAGAAGAGCATAGGTCACCTTCCTGCAAAGACCATAGCCATTTTTGTTCCCATCTGCTCTGTCTGTCTGTCTAATTGGACACTGTGGTGACCAGCTTGGCATGCCCTTAGACAATGTCTTGCCCACCTGGTGGCAGGTCCAGGCACAGGATCTTAGATAGGTCAACATCTCCCATCTGCTCCACATACATATTTTCCAAATTTGTCATCTTGCTGCTTTCACTGTTCACAGACCTTTAGAGAAAGCTATCATTTATATCATCTTGTTACAATCCAAACAAGCACAACATTCCCTCCTTATCCTGTTGAAATTTAGAGAGGAGAGACATAGAGGGCCTCCCAACCCTTGTTGAGATTTTGTGAAAGAGGTTCATTTTGTGTACAGTATGCTTCAAGAAGGATGGAGTGAATCTGTTCTATAGTTCTAAGTTTACCAAATCTGCATAGGTGAAAGCCATTCTTAGTTTTCCAGCTTGTTATTATTTTCCGTCCTGTTGGAAAAGGGGACGCTGTATAGTTACTATAAGAAACATATTTCTTATTTTCTATTCTGCATCCTACCAGCTGCTCCACCCACACTTTCATTCCCGGAAAGGCCTGACTCCTCAAATATTCTCTGTTCCATGTTTCTTTTATGATCCCTCATGGGCCACAACCCATCAATCAACCTTCCCATCCATTTGCCTCTTCCATAGCAATGATAGCTACAGATAATTTACATCTAGGCTTGAATCCCGTCACTACCATCTACCTCAGGCAAGCTACAATGCCTCTCTGAGACTAGGTGTTCTCATCAGATGTGATAATGATGGTGCACATCTCAAGGTGGTCATGTAAGCTTAAATAAAAAGGATGTAACCTTTCCAATAAGCTGAACTTCTAAGTGCTGAAAAAAAAGGAGAGTTCTTATTTCTGTGGCACATTCTACTAAGTCTGTAATCATGACCATTCCATTCTGATCTTGAGAAACTCTGATGTGATTCTTTTTTATATTATATCTTCCTGGAGTCACTGCCAGCCAACCGTCCTAGAGAGGCATTATTATTCTCTTTGCCTCTTCATGATTGATTTTCTAGAAAGTCACCAATTATTCCAGTGTCCATAGGCCCGAGGTGAGGGTCTTTAATGCTTAAATCAGTGGAGTTCTAGAAAACCAAGATGTATCAATGATCCTCCTCCTTTGCTGCATTTCCCCCACTGAATTACTGAATTATTTTGACAAAAATCACAGCCCTAATATAGCTTCCATATGTAGATACTCTGTCATGACTTCCCTGTGGTCCAATAGTTCCTGTCGACTACATTCCCTTGAATTTTTCTCCACCTTTCATGCCAGGGCTCTGCTCTTTTAGGTTTCCCTGATGGGCAGGATACAATCACTGTATAACAACCCCAAACAAAAACAACAGCTTAAAACACCAAGGCTCTGAGCACTATAGGTTCAACTACATGAGTCAAGGTCCTGTATGCTGCTGTGATTGAGAAAAGCCTGGCTGGGCCTTGTCTTCACAGAGCTGACTGGAACAGCTGGACCAGGTGGGCTGCATCCTCTCACATAGTTTAGGTTGGTCTCTTCTCAGGGCTCCAAGAGGAAGTCTTTTAAGAAGGAAAAAGAATCTTTTTTTTTTTATTGTCCATAATGAGTTACATTGTTTAGTGGGCCAACAATGAGTTGTTATCCCCAATTCCTCATTGCTCCCTTCCCCATCCCCAGTCAGCCTCCTCTGTGGGCCGTCTGTATCTTGAGGCCTTGCCAGAAGCTACCACAGTGGTAGTACAGAACACAGCAAAGGGTCAGAGAGCCCACCCAGGCTATTAGGCAGGGGATGAGGATCCTGCCTTACAGTGAGTAAGTATCAAGGAATTTGAGCTCAGTTGGATTCAATTTGACTCAGCTGTCATCTGTTTTTCTTCCTCCTCTTCCTTCTTGCAATGTTGTCCTCAATTTCCCCCTTCTCACAGTTATCTTTATATCCAAGGGTAGATCAGCATCACGAGGGAGAGTCTTTCCTGAGGAATCTGTACTTCTAGCAACCTCCAGGTGAGTCTCCCGCAGTGTTCAGCTGGCCAGACTTTGGAAAGCATCCCTTTGCAGTGCCCTTGAGTGAGTCCTTCAGTTGAAGCATCACTTGCTTGTTCTTTACTGCCTCTTTCTAAGCCAGGTCCTTCTCGTGAGCACCCCATGTCCACATTTAGAGATTGTAACTTCACTTGCCATCTGGGTTTCCCAAATTGCCACCTTTCCACTCCATTGCACTGCTGTCTTTTCAGCCTTGGATAATGAGCTGAATAAGCAGGCTCCATCCATCCTTCCCCACCCTATGTGCAGTCCTCACCAAACTGCTCATTTCATCTCCTATGACTCTTTATGTTATTTATTTTATCTGTTAATTTATTTAGTTATTTAGACATAGTCTTGCTTTGTAGCCCAGGCTGACCTCAAATTCTTGGTCCTCCTGCCTTAGCCTCCCAAGGGTTAAGATTTAAGATATGGCTCGTCCCATCTCTTTCATCCTAGATGTTTCTTATTTCTAATATTTTTAGTTCGGTTTGGTTTGGCTTGATTAGTTGGTTTGGGCTTCTTGAGAAGGCTTTCTCTATGTAGCCTAGGCTGTCCTTGAACTCACAATATTGACCCCTGCCTTCCATGTCCCCAGGCCTAGATCTCCTACTTTTTCTAAGCCATAGTTTTCTAGTAATCTCAGACCTCCAAGATCGGGACACTACAGTTCCTTTTCCATATTGCCACCAGCTCAAAATGTCTAGAATGAAAGTCTGTAACCAGAATTTTTTCACTAAGACCATTTCAGTAACCCTTTTTGCTCTGCAGGCTACATCTACAACACCTGAGCCTCCAGCCCAGACTTCTTCCTTTCTTTTCCTTTTTATTTTTTTGAGAGGTTTTATGTTGACATATTTGTCTTTCTTTGTGAAAGAGAGAGAGGGAGAGAGAGAGAGGGAAGGAGGGAGAAAGAGAGAGAGAATAAGTATGGGCATATGATGACCTCTTATCAATGAACACAAGCTCCAAATGCCTGTGTTTCTTTGTGCATCTGCCTTTATATATGTGTTGGGAATTGAACCCAGGCAGCAAGCTTTGCAAGCAAGCATCTTTCACCATTGAGTCATCTCCCCAGCCCCATAGGCTTCTTTTCAACAAATGATTTTATTTATTTTGTTCACCTATCTGACTATACCTCTCATGCCTACCTTAGTGCTTTGCAGGTGTTTTTACATGTCAGATGGTTCTAAGACTAGTTCTGTCTCAACAGCCAAGTTTACTAGTAGCTCCTCTTATCAATGCGTGGCAACCAAATCTTTCTTCAGAGCTGTTATAGCTTTTCTTTGTAGTACTTCACACTACCAGAGTCGTGCTTATTACTCCCTCCACATTTCAGTTGGATCTTGGATGTAACTCAAATGTTCACATGTAAAGACATGGTACTCAGTGTGACATTAATAAGAGTGTCTGTAGTCACTATGTCTTGTTGATTGTGGGTAAGTCATTAGGAAATTTTGAGGCACTGACCTATTCTTTTCTTCATTTTATTCCCTGACTCATGATGTGAGCTCTGTCCACCACATGATCCCCATCACTGCTGTCCTACCATGGTATGCAGCGTTATCAGAGCCCAGCACACCTGAGCCAATTCCTCATGGACTCATCCAAAAGGCTGAGCAAAAAACTCTTTTTAAGTCAATCAACTCAGACATTCTGTTAAAGTGGCAAGAAGCTGAGTAAAATGCTCTTGGGTTAATTCAAAAGTGATGGTGAGCAGGGACCAAGACTTCTTCCAGATCTGAACGCCCACAGCACCTATGATGCCTCCATCACTTGTAGAATTAGGAGAGGGAAGTGTGTCTGTGTACATGGTAGAGGAAGTGAAAGTTAATCTGGAAAATTGGGGTTTGTGTTAACAGGATATTGACATATTCATTTATTCAGACTGTTCATATCTCTGACAAGAAGCTAGCACTATCTTTTGTATTGTTGTGAATTTGAGTTGAAGGATTTGGTTATATCCTCCTGAAGGATTGTTATCATGTTGCTGCAGTTACTCTTTTTTCTTTAATCTGAAAGACAGAATTCCATGGACAGAAGGTCAATTTGATACTCTCTGGATGTAATGAATACTTAACATGCCCAGAAGCAATTGCATTTGACACTTTGGTTCTCACACTGGGTGGCCTCAGGCTGAGCCTGATAAAGGCTCCTCATACCTATCTTCTTTCTTCTTCCCTAGACTCAGGCCTTTCATTGCTACACCCCATGGTCTCATTGGTCCTGTTCACTCAGAACCCCTGAACTCTCTCAGTCCTCTGCCTGATCTTCTCTTTCAGGTTGCACACCACAGCTGTGTTTACTGAAGGCAGAAAGTTTCCCTTAAATTATTATGCATGAAAATCCCCCAAACTCATTTTTATCACACTGTCCTAAAAACAAACAAAACAATAACAATAAACTGGGAAGTGATAAATGGTTACTCCTCTTAACTACTTAAAACTTAAGCAACTGATCTTTCATGTTATTCTGAGCTGAGTCCAGCCAGAGCTATATAATCCCTGACACACAATCAGAAAATGCCTTCCTTACCCAACTCTGCTGCTGGGCCTCTGTGTTCAAATTTGCTGTTTTGTTAAGACCACTTGCTTCCATTTCTGAACAACTTCAGCCACTTGTATATACTTTCCACATCCCACAAGCATACAGGAAGTGTAATATAAAAAATCAATGATATCACATGATACGTAGCAACATCAAAGCAACAAAATTCTTACTTTATGAATTTTCCCTGTGCCTTTAGTCTAATAAAATGAATAGGATTTGCTGCCTTACATTTATTCCTCTTTCACTCCAGGAGGCTTCTCCTAGCAATATTTTTTAGGTTTTAGAGCAAAATTGGAAGGTGAACAGAAGAAGAGCAAGCATAGACGTGAGCTATGAGTTTAGGTGGGCTATACAGCTTATGGGGTGCAGGGGAAGCATACAGATGAAAGATAAAAATAGACTATAAGGGTATTACTGTAAAGCATATATTCTTTTCTCAATATTTAAGAAACACAGGTAAAAATACAAGCAACACTGGGGCACTATAACTGTTATACAATTTAACTTAAATTCACATGTAAAAAGAAAGGAACTAGATCCCCATGTCTCACTCTGCACACACAAAAAAAATCAACTCCAAATGGACCAAGGACCTTATGGTAAGACCTGGAGCCGAAAGTGCTAGAGGAAAAAGAGGGTGAAGAACTTCAAGATACAGGCATAGGTAAGGGCTGCCTGAATAGGCTTTAGTCTCTCAAGAAATAAAACCAACATTTGGCAAATGGGACCTTGTGAAATACAAAACCTTCTGTACAGCAAAGGCAACAGTTACCTGAGTGAAGAGATAGTTTAGAGAATTGGAGAAAAGCTTTTCAAGGACAGATGATTAATAGCTAGAATATACAATGAACTCAAAAAACTAACAACAAGAAAAAAACTCACTCAAAAATGGGCTAAGGCAGGCTCAGAAAGTCAAAGGCGAGGATTAATAGCTAGAATATACAATGAACTCAAAAAACTAACAAGAAGAAAAAAAAAAACTCACTCAAAAATGGGCTAAGGCAGGCTCAGAAAGTCAAAGGCCACATGTTTTCTCTCGTATGTGGATCCTGGTTGCAAATGTTTAGATCTGTATGTGAGTTAGAATAAAAATCAGCAGTGAAGATCAGGAAGCTAGAAAAGGGCTATGAGCAAGGGAAGCGAGGGGAGGACTTGAGTGGAGGGTATAATAGATATGTAACTGGAAGAGCAGAACATCAGGGAGGCTGGTCTAAGGATAGAGAATGGAGGAGAGACGTAGGTGGTAAAAGGGTTAATCCCAGTATGGCCAACTAAGAAAGACCCCCAATGGGTTGCAGACAGGGAGGAGAGAATGGGGGTACCATCATAAGATTTGCTCACACAATGTATCTAATTATGGATAATAAAGATATCAACAATTAAAAAATTAATATTTATGAATAAGCCATGTAGAAACCTACTATTAATAAACCTAGCTAATAATAATATAGATGTTTAAAAAATTAGAGGCAGAAGTATATTGTGGAGGTGGATAAAGTAGGGCACATAGATAATTATTTAAAAAAAATTCAGTTCCAGAGTTGGGATAACTTGCAGTGAACTGTTGGCTGGGAAGTACCCTGATGCCTTCAAAACATTCCTGGAGGGCTGGAGCGATGGCTTAGTGGTTGAGGCACTAGCCGCCAGTGCCTAAGGCCCCGGGTTCAATTCCCAAGTACCCACATAAGCCAGACCCACAAGGTGGTGGCCCTGGTATACTCTCTCTCTCTCTCTCTCTCTCTCTCTCTCTCTCTCTCTCTCTCTCTCTCTCTGCTTGAAAATGAATAAATAAAATATTTAAAAAATAAATTTTAAAAAAATTCCAGGATACAGCCAAGACTCTTGGCTGCCCACCATAACTAGATGGTGTGACACTATTCCTGAAGACTCCACATGCTTGAGCTGCGGTCTACTGAGAGATCAAGCTGGAGCTGAGCTGGACGCTTCCTCCCTGTTGACAACTGTCAGGATCCTGGAAAGACCTATGTAGCCTGTTGGGGAAGAAAAGTCATCAATGATATTAAACACCAGTGGACCCTGCAAGCTTTATGGCTGGCCAGCCTGGCCAAAAGCACCAACTGGTGCAATGGTGGCATGCCTCTTTTGGGGAAACCAACTGCTCTCTGATTGGACTTGAGGCCTGCTCCATGGGAGGGAGTTCCTGCCTAGTACTGACCTTTGGGGTTATCTTGAGGCCCTGTAAGTATAACGTGGGACCACATGTGTTGACCTATAGTGAGGAGCATGATCCCAATGCACTTGTTCACTTATTTTAAGGCTCAAGATTGTGCTTGGTGTGGTGACTCACACCTTTAATGCCAGCACCAAGAAGTTTAGGGGGTTTTTAGGAGTCACAGGCTTCAGTCTGGTTTGGTGACTCACACCTTTTATCCCAGCACTTGAGAGGCTGAGGTAGAGTTTGAGGCCAGCCTACCTCTCTGGGCAATGACCACAGAAGCTCTCTTTTTTAAAAAAAAAATATTTTATTTATTTATTTTCAAGCAGAGAAATACAGAAAGACAGAGAGAGAGAGAGAGAGAGAGAGAGAGAGAGAGAGAGAGAGAGACAGCTGCATATGTGGGTACTGAGGAATTGAACCTGGGCCTTAGGCACTGGAAGCAAGTGCCTTAACCGCTGAGCCATCTCTCTAGCCCCACACAGGAGCTCTCTTACTCTCTAAGGCTCCAAAATTAACTTTGGGGACCCTTTTTATGATGTCTTAAAACAGAGATGTCAGGACTTTATTCTGCTTTATTTACTTTTTAATATAAAATATAAGCATTTCCAGGTGTCTTAAATTTGTTGGTAAAAAGTATCTCCAGGGCTGTTAAGATGTTTTGCCTGTACTTACAAATATTAAATATGATATATACTTTCTGTTTTTTAAAGATATGCATCACTACATCACCAGACAACTTAAGTTAGATGTTACCACCTTTAAGTAGACAAAATTTGTCCAGATATGCCCTTTATTCATATTTTTATTTTGTTTTTCAAAGCAGGCTCTTGCTCTAACCCAGGCTGACCTGAAATTCACTGTGTATTCTCAGGGTGGCCTTGAACTCACAGTGATCTTCCTACCTCTACCTCCTGAGTGCTGGGATTAAAGTTGTGCATCACCACACCCGGCTATATTCACATTTTTATTCTGGGTGCAACTAGACGTAGCAGTCAAAACCAGTGAGGACATCAGGATTAACAGGGCATCCTTGCTCCAGGTCAAGCCGGCCCCAGGAGAGGACAGGACAATTCTAGAGGACCTGCAGCAGTGGTAAGTCACCTGTTCTTTTGAGTTCTTTTAAATTCTATTTACAATCAGAAAATATCTCTCAAAACTTAAAAAATAAAATAAATAAAAAAGGTTTTTTTTTCTTTTGAGAAGGAAAAAATTATTGATTCCTGGTTCTACACAATGTACCCCATTTAAAGAAATATAAAAATATGGGGCTGGAGAGACCCAGTGGCTAATATGCTGGCCCTGAAAGCCTAACGACCCAAGTTGAATTTCCTAATGCCCATGTAAAGCCAGATGCACAAGGTGGCACATGTGTCTGGAGTTTATTTGCTGTGGCTGGAGGCCCTGATGTGCCCATTCTCTCTGTGTCTCTGTCTCATACTCTCCTCTCTCTCTCTCTCTGCTTGCAAATAAATGAATGAATAAATACAGAAATATAAAAGTAAAAAATAAAGCTAGAAATGCAAAGAATAAAACCATTATTTTATTTTATTATCTTAATTTAGTCCCCAAGGAGAGTGACCTTCAAATTTTCAAATCTGACCAGTGTTTAATGCTAGCAAAATTATTTTTTATTTTTATTTTTTAAATTTTATCTTTATTGCCCAAAAATTAGATATATTGATTGAGTAAATACTATGCTTATATTCCCTTTTTTCTCCCCCCTGTCCCCAATCCACTGGGTATCCTCCTCGGTGGGCACACTGGATCAATCCATGTGGCAAGGGGTTATGGATAGCACAGAAGGCATCAAGGTTGCCCTCCCCTTTATGTATTGTAGCTGAGGGGGGTAATGTCTCTGGATATTCTCCCCCACCATGGCTCTTACAATCTTTCCACCCCCTCTTCCGCTCAGCTCCCTGAATCATGGTGGGTGAGTTTTAAGTCTGTTTCATTGTTGTTGTGACCTTAAGAGTCTCTGTGCTTCTACTTTAAGTTGTGTTGGAAGTAATTGGTGTCTGTCTCACTAACTTATCCTGGGTTGACTGATTGGCTGTGGTTATAGGTCTCTGTCTTGCCCCACCACTGTCTCAAGTGTTTCACTTGGAGCCTACATGGTGGGCCTGGCATGGTTCATCTCTTTAAAGGAGTATAATTTACCAATTATATTAATGTTCATCCCTATTAAGAGACTTCAAATAATCTTATATTGTTATTATAATCAAAGCTTCTATAACACTCTGGATATTATAAGTTTGTATTTTTACTATATAAAGATGACCTTCGAGGTTCCAACATGCAGTAAGAATGCTGTATCAGAACTGTGAACATCCACTTGTTAACTTGTCACATTTTTGAAAATGCAAATTACATTATATATTAAATATATAAATTTATAAAACGTATGATATACAATTTTAATGCACTGTAACACTTTAATTTATTTAAGTAATATGTATGCTATGACTTAATATTTGAATGATTTATAAATTCTATTAAGTTTTTTTGATAAATTTTTACTTTTGACAAATTTCA
>PVHP010006846.1:48693-58920 GCA_004024765.1 Zapus hudsonius | reverse complement strand
TCTCTCTCGCTCTCTCTCTCTCTCTCTCTCTCTCTCTCTCTCTCTCTCTCTCTCTCTCTCTCTCTCTCATTTTATTCTTGCTCTCTCTTTCTTGGCATCAGAACCGAGCGCGCAACATCCCACTGAATGGACTTGCAGCCTCCGGGTCCAGGGAAGAGGATGGGAGTGCTGAGAATCCTCCCAAGCCGCGGAAGGACTGGGTGAAATTGATCGGGATAAAGAGGGAGATGGATAAAGAGTGGCTGGAAAGAGGGGGAGGCCCTCTGGAGGGAAAGGGGGGAAAAAAACAGGAAGCCAAAGTACAGCCCAGGAGAGGATGCGGAGGGACGGACAACTCGGACTGGGAGACCGAGCTCCTGGCGCGCGATCCAGCTCCCGGGTTTTTTCCTTAACTCGGTCCCAGGGCTTCTGGGGTCCCCTTCCCCCCCCCCCGGGTCCCCATCTCACCGGAGCCCCCCGGGCCCTGGGTCTCCGCCATCCATCCGCGCGCGCCTCTCTCCGCCCCAAGATTCACTCTAAGCTGCGGGGAGCCCACCCACTCTTCCCGGAGACCCGGGAAGGATGGAGAGGGAGGGGATGCGTGGGGAAAGGCTAGGGCGCTCCCGCTGGACCACTGTCCCCCCGAGGTCGCGCTGGGGTGACCCTGGGTTTCGGGGATCCGGGCCCCTCTCCATTCGGACCTGGATACCCACACACTGGGCTTAAGGCTTGACCCAGCTGGGTCTCTCCCATCCCATCCCCCGCTGCCCTCCAACCTCCTTAAAACCTAGGACCCCTGGTACCCCTAGCATCAGCTCTCCCCCAGCCCGGAGCCCTGGGTACCTCGTTTCAGTGGCAGCGCCAGCCGAGGAGACCGTGACAAGGAGGTTGGATTATTGCACTGCCAAGGACCAGGCGAAGAAGTAAAAGCGTCTGCTGTGGAGCGTCGATAAGTTAACTGCGAGGCTAGGGTCCTGCTGCCTTATCTCTGCGGGGACGAGCCCCGCCGTGCACGTTGCAGGGAGAGGAGATCGGATCTGAGTTTGATGCCATTGCTGTGTCGGAGAAGAGCATTATATGATAAAATATTATCTAATATCCTAGAGACCATTAAAGTGTCAAAGTTTAATGCCAAGCCTTTTAGCTGGAAGGCAGCTCAGTTCTTCCTCTGACGTACAGCTCTGTTTCTAGAACGCTCAGAAAACAAGGGGATCATTTTGATTTTCTTGAGTCCCTCCAAGTCCTTCCTACTCCCCCCCACACACACCCCACCCTGGAGGGAGCCCCGGTAAAGTTATAAAGCAGGAATTTCTGCTTTCTTTTTATTTATTGCCTTGATTCACTTCATTAATGGTGTCAAATGCATTATTACAATACATTAGCATATTAATAAGGGGAAGGGAAGAGAGTCTTGAAATTTACAAGCAAAGAAGGAAATAATTGAATTACATCAGGATCTCAAAGATAAGAATGTGGGGAAGAAATATCTCCATTATAATTACCCAAGAGTAGTGCATTCTCTTAGAAAGAAAAACATGACCATAGTGAGAGAGGCCGGGAATCTTGTTAACTGAGGTCAGGAAGGTATCTTGCAAACGTAATTCATTACCAGGGGATTTCACAAGATTGAGGTTGCCAGGAAATGCCTTGAATGTGGAAAAACTTGACTATCAGTTCAAGGTTAGAATTTTAAGTCAAAGGCATATGGAATGTGCAAATGGTAAGGTTGTTATACTGAGTTATTATACAAAGTACTAGTTCATGTTTATCATGTCAAGCCTCCTCACATGTAAGAAATTTCTTTGGAAAAATGTAAAACTCCTGACTCTAAGAAATAATGTGTGTGTGTGTGTGTGTGTGTGTGTGTGTGTGTGTGTGTGACTGCCATGGAATTATAGCCCTTTGACACAAAGCAAGATATAAATGCCCTAAAAGGATTAAGAATTTCGGCTATGGCAGAATACAGAATACAATATGTAAGGTGATATATCTGTTATTTCTAAAGAATCAGCACAAGTTTTGCTAAGAGCTAAGAAATGGAAAAATGGTGTGCCCTCTAAACCAATTGATATCTATTTATCTCTACAGTTACTGCTGCTGTCACTGAAAAGGTCTCTTTTATAAGGGTCAAGGAGAGCTAATCCTAAGAAACCAGATGGTCTGAAAATAGCCACTAGGGGGCTCTAAAGGCATCTCAAAGTGGAAGCCAGAGAAGACTCAACTCCCTTGTTTTCTGGTCTCATTTTCTGAGTACCTAATGGAACACGGATCTAAAGACAAGTCAGGAACATCGCATGGGGCAAATCTGGCTTTATGTTTGAAAAGACCAGAGACCAATTTTGGCTCATGAGTCAAGAACTTTGCTTCTCAACTGTTCATACTTGCACACTCTTCATCACTGCTAGCTACCCAAAGGGAACCTTGCATCCATCCCTCAGGGGACAGGGCAGCAACTGAGAGTCATGCCTTCTTAAAATCAACCCAGTTATTTCTGTTTTTCTAAACAGGGCCCCCTTCTGCAAGGTGTAGGGAGGACCTGTTTTCTGAATGTTTTCCACATTTCTCAAGAGCTGGGTGGATGATTGAATACTTGCTGTTGAAGGGCGGCTATTTAATAAATGGTAAACAGAATAATTGCCAACAGAAATCAAGGCAGCTATAGGGGCACAAGTCTTAGAGCCCTGGAGGCCTGCTGGGGCTGTGGTTCTTGAAAGCAGGGTTCTGGTGAAATGCCCATGCTGCGTATAAGAGGGAGTAAGGGATGGCTCTTGAAGGAATGGCAGAGCCAACTGGTGACTTGGGTCCAGAGGGAACTTGCAGCAGGGGACAGTCAGCAATATATTTTTTAAAATATTTTTATTATTTATTTTCAAGCAAAGAGAGAGTGTGTGTGTTCGTGTGAGTAAAGGTATGCACCAGGGCCTCTTGCCACTGCAAATGAACTCCTGACACATGTGCTCCTTTACATCTGGCTTTACATGGGTAGTGGGGAATCAAACCCGGGCTGTCAGGCCTTGCAAACAATCACCACTGAGCCATCTCTCCAGCCCAGTCAGCAATATCTTAACAATTATATTTTATTTGTCAAAACAACTGGATATCAAGTCAGATCCTACCCAGAGCTGCTCCAAATCCAAATATGTTTTTGTAGACTGCAATGTCTAACAATCAAATGTTAGGGCTTTCCAAATCTTTATCAGTCATATAATATCTATCCCCCATCTTACCAGTAAGGAAGGTTAAGATGTTCTTTGTTAGGGTCAAGAATCAGTGTTCAACTAACGCAGAGAGATGCCAAATTCTTCTTCAACCAACACTGGAGAAATAAATATGTGTAAAAGACATTCTCTCCAGATAACGTTTCAAGTGAAAATTTAAGCACCAGGCATGAAACATTCCTCCGTCACTCAGACCCATAATCAAAAGACATTCCTGAGCAAAACATAATGCTTCCATCAGGGCTAAGCAGGGAAGAAGCTGCTTGCTGAAGAATTAAAGAACACTGCAAATGCTACCAAATTAACACTAATGGAAGTGTGATTTGAACATAATTTAACTGAAAACAAAGCAAGTCCAAAAGTGAGAGATGGAGCAGAGGACGAGGATAAAGTCGTTCTTCCTGGGATGAAAAATATTTTATGTTCACATCACCGTGTTCATTAAGCAGACTGGATACAGGTACTAGCAAAATAGCATTATTCACTTCCGGAAGACTTGCATCTGCAAACCTCAGAGAGCCCACTAATTAGAACAGATTTGGCTCTGGATGGAGGATGTCGTTGTCTTTAGAAGAGAGGGTTCATTGATTGTGACAGGCCATCAGAGTCAAACCTTGTCAGGCTTTCAGCTCCCTGATAAACTATGATAAAACAGAATGGTGGAGGCAAAACTGTGGAGAGAGGGAAGGGAGGAAGGAAACATCCATGCTAAAGAAGTCAACAGAATGCACAGAGCAAGCTTCTCTCCTCAGATCCTGACCCTCAAGCTACTGGGGCATAAGAACCCAAGACAGAACTATAAAGAGAGGCAAAAAGCAGTAAGTTCTGAAAATCACAGACCTTTTGGAGGTTGTGAATGAGAAGCCCTGTTAATAGAGGGATGATGGGTTGTTTGGGCAAATGTTGTAGTTCTAGCACCCACATTTCTGTTTAAGAGATTGAAGAGCAGGAAAGACTTCTCAGGCAAGCGCCTTAACCACTGAGCCATCTCTCCAGCCCGTCATCTCAAACCTTACTGTGCAGGTAGACCACCTGAGATTCTTGCTCCAATATGGAGGCTCATGCAGCAGGTCCAGCCTGGACCCAAGGTTCTGTTTGCTGAAAGCACTTGTCCATGTACCATGCTTTGAACAGAGTAGAGAAGGCATCTGTTGGCAGTAGCCTTGCCTCCTTCTCCTACTCCCCCAAAGTATTTTGTGAGTTAGAATCCCTCAAAGGGTAAATCCTGAGACAAGGAATTAGGGACAGAAAGCTAATCGGGGAATGACTCCAGAAAGCAGAGTGTGGTGGTTTGATTTTTTTTACAGTATGGAAAGCCAGAGAAGCAATCAGCCCTCACATCCTCCTGTGTTGAAATCTTCTCCTGGGTATCAGTTGACTCTTGGCATTTCCCCTCTGTTCCCTTAGCCAGGGAATAACCCAGCAGAGAATTGCAGGTGTGGGAGACACAGAAGTTTCAGGGTGTATGGAAACTGGCCCGCAGGTGAGCATTGACAGTATCTGCTGAAGGAATCTGGCTTTCTTTCAGACCTCCATTGACATAGGGTCAAGGCTGGGAAAGCAACATAGACAGGTCCAGGAAAGGTTAATCTTAGGACTCCTTGTTGGGATGGTGGATTCCTCAAAGTGTTTCCTCACCTCCTAGAGCACAGTGTCTACAGATACAAAGCCTGGGGCCGCTGCAGCCAATTTGTCACAATAAAGAATGAAGTTGACCCTGGAGATAAGAGAGCACAGAAATACAGAAAACCCAAATGGTATCACTTAAGTCCTTTGAGCTTCAGGAAACATTATTTCATTATTTCATACAACAAGAGAGCTCAAGGGAGGGGTGTCCAACTGTAGTGCCATGACTCAACAATTTCATCCAGAGCCCCAAGAATTTTCTAGTCTGCCATTGTGCCATCCCATGTCTCCTCATGGTCACAAGGTGACTGTTGTAGTCCAAAATTTGTGTTCTAAAACCAGTGTTAAGGGAGACAGTAAAATCAACAGGAAGCGCTTTCTCTCTTGTGAATGTATTTCTCCTTATCATTGGCTGAGGTGGGGTATGAGTCACCTCTGGAGATGGAACATTTGGGAGCTTTGTTAGTTGAACCATGATGAAGAACAGGAAGTGACCCTCACATGCCAACTAACAGTGCCTTTCCTAAGACTAATGATGGCATCGTTGAGTCACTGAGGGCAACCATTCTTTCCATGTCTTGATTCTGAACTCTTCATTTATGTGAGCTAACACATCTACATAGTGTATATATTTCCATTGGGTTTTCTTGTTTGTATGCAATGTGCTGTGTGTGTGTGGTGTGGTGTGGTATGTGTGGTGTGCATGCATGTGCCCTTGCAGTGCCCCATGTCCTCAACTGCAACTGCGTGCACTCACTCACAGCAGCTGGAGCAACATTTCAGTGTCTGTCCACCCATTCATGTTTGAGCTGAAGTCTCTTACTGATGCTGGAGCATGCTGTTCTCAAGCCATTGAAGATGACACTGATCTCCTCGTAGGCTTGGTTGCCAAAATCAACTAAGGTAATAGCCCCAAAAGACCAAAATCTTACTTAGAAATTCTGGCAGAAGTGAGAGATTATGAAAGAAGATGTCAATCCTAAAGAGCTAAGAATGTTCACATAACCAAGAAATCATATTCTGGGGTGATTCGGGATGTGATCAAAGTGTCTCTAGAAGAGCTCAGTGACCACTGGTAAGAGGAGCAGGAGAGAGGACAGGACAATTCTGGAAAGAATGAGGAAAAGTAATCCGTTTCAGTAGATTCACAACAACAGACTGGTGGAAGCTTTTTGGATGCAGAGAGCCATAGAAAAGATTGCAGTAGGGTCCCACATAAGTGAAAAAGAAAGAAAAATCAGAATTAAAAACTCTGAGATGAGAAGAAGAAAGAGGGATGAGGAAAGACACCACAGTCATAAACGAAGAAAGCAAACATAAATGTAATGTTTGTAAATGAAATAATTTCAAAATACTGATATTTAGTTATAATCTTTGCATAGGAAAGTATGACTCTCATGGTTTATTGTTCAATATTTTTCAATAAATACTCATGTTTCAAATCCTGAGGGAAAAAAAAAGACACATCTAGGAACTTGATGAGGCAACACCATTGGGTATGTCTGTGAAGATGGTTCTAAAAAGGTTTAATTGTAGATGGAAGACCTATGAATGTGGGTCAGAGGCTGAATAAAAAGAGAAACAGAAGACCAGCTGAACACTGGCATTCCCCTTTCTCTGCTTCCTGGTGAGTGTCAAGGACCAAGCCCCTCCCCCATGACTTCCCTCTAGTGCTGGACTGCGGTCCTCCCTTGGGTGGTATATCAGTTACTTTCTTTTTTTTTTAATATTTTATTCATTTTCAAGCAGAGAGAGAGAGAGAGAGAGAGAGAGAGAGAACACACAGGGCCACCACCTTGTGGGTCCGGCCCACGTGGGCCCTGGAGAATTGAACCTGAGGCCCCAGGCACTGGAGGCAAGTGCCTCAACCACTGAGCCACCTCTCCAGCCCTCAGTTACTTTCTTATTGCTGGGAAAAACTATCTGACTAGAAGCCAGTTATGGAAAGAAAGGGTTCACTTCCACTTACAGTTTTGGAGGTTTTGATCATGGTGGGGAAAGCATGGAAGGAGCATCACATCATCACTTCAGCAAGGAGGAAGTAGAAAGCACAAGAGTCTAGCAGGGCTGGACTTTAGCCTGTCCCCCAGAGACACACCTCCACCAGCAAGTCTCTACTTCCTAAAGGCTCCACAAACCTTCCAGTGCCACCAACTAATGAACAAGTATTCAAAGACACGAGTCCATGGAGGACATGTCACAAAAACCATCACAAGTTACCGTTAGATATCTGTTCACGACAACAAGAAAATGTTGTAGTCACAGAACTAGGGAATTTAGATTATCTTTCTGTGTGAGCCAAATCACTGTAATCCAGTGAAACTCCCAAACCTAAGAATCAAGTTGGCTGATATAACAGTGTCTTATCAATCCTTCTAGAAATCAGAGATCTCTCAGCTTACACAACATTTTTAATTGTCCAATTAACATTTTTAATGTAATCTGAGTGTTTGGAAGCATATGGCCCATGGTCTATTGAGTGACTACAGTTTTAATAAAGGCTATGTATTTTAAAGGTTGGGACTATAAGCAGAAAGGATGAAAGAAATGTAAATGTGGTCCCAATTTTTGAGAATTGTCCCATTAGAGTCAAGAAACAACACTGACTTAGATGAGCTGAATGGCTTTGTAGCTTTAGATGCAACAGATTAGTCACTGAGTATCAATGGAAGATGCAGGAAGGACAGCCAACATGAACCTGGAAGAGAAAAAGGCCAATGTCTTCAGAAGACGGTAAAAGGGAGGGAGGGACTCTTGTGAAAATCTCTCATGGTTGGGCCATATGCAAAGTTTGAAAAACAGCCAAGATGTTCATCAGAAGGTGTGATCAGTGGAGGGGAAGCCTTGCTTTGAGAGATCAGAGACTGACAAGCTAAGTGAGGTCTAGAATTATTTCATAACTTGAATCTGAATCTCTAATGCTGACCATTGAGGGCTTTTTTTTAAATATGGCACTGCTGGGCATGGTGGCACATGCCTTTAGTCCTAGCACTTGGGAAGCAGAGGTAAGAGGAAACGGCATAGAACTACAGAGTGAGTTCCAGGTCAGCCTGGGCTAGAGTGAGACTCTACCTCAAAAAAAAGAAGAAAGAAAGAAAGAGAGAGAGAGAAAGAAAGAAAAGATAGAAAGAAAGAAAGAAAGGAGGAAAGAGAAAGAAGGAAGGAAAGAAAGAAAGAAAGAAAGAAAGAAAGAAAGAAAGAAAGAAAGAAAGAAAGAAAGAAAGAAAGAAAGAAGAAAAGAAATTATATATACCTGAGAAGTGAATCCAGGGCTTTCTGTATGTTAGACAAGAAATTTACCACTGAGGTATACCCCCAGCCCTGCCTTTCTATCCATAATCTCTTGATCCTCATAATGAAGGAAAGGTCAATAGAGACAGACACCAATGATACCCAACACAACCCAAAGCAGAAGTCCAGAGAGACTTAAGATCTCAACAATAAAGCCGACTTAAAACCCACCCACCATGACTCAGGGAACTGAAGAGAACTCTTGGCAGAAAGAATATAAGAGCCATGGTGGGGGAGAATACCCAAAGACATTGCCCCCTTCAGCAACAACACTGAGGAAAAAAAACTAGCTACCTCTTGTATGTATAACCCCCTACCCAATGGACTGATCCAGTATGCCCACCGAAGAGGGTCCCCAGTGGATTGGGGACAGGGAGGAGGGAAATGGAGGTACAATCATAAAATTTGCTCATACAGTGTATCTGAGTATGGATAATAAAGATATTTTTAAAGGCCAGAGAGGATTAAGAAATAGTGAAGGACTCAAAAATCAAAGACACATGTGTAACAGAGCCAGAAAGCACCAATGGAGAGACCAGGAAATTCAGATGCCAGGAGAATGAGAAGCCAAGAGAGAGGTATTACCCACATGGCAGACCCAGACTTTAGAGGAAAATCATACATGTAACAAAGCAAGAAAGCATCTGAAAACAAAATCCATGTAAGAAGCAGGCAGAGAAATACACAGCAAAGTAACAAGAGCCTTCCTCTCCACCAGCCTGGAAACTTAACACATTGGTGTTCGGTGCAAAGCCACTGAATGAATGGCCAAAATGAGAGAAAAATCACATCACAAACACCCTTTTATGACCCAGGTATCCAATTAGGATGGACCTTGTCACCAGACTTAGCTGTGTAAGGGAGACACCTGATTCTTGGTGGACTCAGGAAAGGATAGCCCACCAACGTGGGCTAGATTGGGGAAGAAGTAGGGGGTGCTGTTGCTGAGGAATTGCTTGTGACCATTTTGGGTGGGATTGGTTCAGTTCCAAGTTTAGTTTTGCCAGGGCGTCTCCTTGCCCTGGGGCCTGGTTCCTGGCTGACCCCCTATAAAAAGCTATCTTTCTCCTGTTTCTCCCTCTCTTCCTCCCTTCCGTCCTTCCCATCTTCTCTTCTTCTTCCTCCTCTTCTTCTCCTCTGCTTTCTCTTCTCTCTCTCTCTTCTCTGATAGAATCTCACCATGTAGCCCAGGCTGCCCCCAACTCAATCCTCCTGCTTCGGTTTCCACACTCACTCCTACCTCTATTACCACCCCCCCATCTTTCAACATATTTGACTGCTAAGCAAATTGCTTCTATAAAATAAATTTGAATCTATTTCTTACTACCTTATTCTTCCTTTTTCTAGTTCCTTCTCAAAATTGCCAACAATTTTAGCTTAACTCCTCAAAGTACTGACTGGAGCTGAGTAGCGAGGAAAGAATCCAGGGATTAGACAAATATCTAAGTGACCATTCGCTAAGGCATTCTGGTGTCCCTGAGGACATTCATGCATTAACTCAATCCTGTAAAAAGCCCTTTGAGGTATTAGTGCCTTCACCATGACTTCTCCAGCAATAGCTAACCAAAGCTATCTGTGAGTCATAGTGGGACTGGAATCCAATTCACAGCAGTTTGTTTCTAGAACCTGTGTGAGTTACCACGTTATGACCCCATCCAGAGTCACACTATTGGCTGGAGAGAGTGGATAAAGATGTAGGCTAATCCCTGATCTCTTCCATCTCTGTGTGTCTAATATAAGCATTGATCACCATCATGTCATGTTTTGTTGTTTTGTTTTGTTTTGAGACATGCTCTCCTGTAACCCAGGCTGGCCACAAATTCATGGTGAGGCTGAAGATGACCTTGAATTCCTTCCTAATCCTCCTACTTCCACATTCCAAGTGTTAGAATTGCAGGCATGTGCCACCATGCTTGACTTTTATTTTCTGAGACAGTTTCATATAGCCCAGGCTGGCCTTGAATTTGGTGTGTAGCTGAGGATGACTTTGAGTGCTGGGATTGTGGGGATGCCACACCACGCCTGCTTTCTGCAGTGCTGGGTGGCAAATCCAGAGCATCACCGTAGGCAAGCACTCCACCAACAGTTATGTTCACAGCCCCCCCCCCCCCCC